>PVLC010012950.1:0-34377 GCA_004027655.1 Graphiurus murinus | reverse complement strand
GTCTGAGGATCCTCCATACTGTTTTCCAAAGTGGTTGCACTAGTTTGCAATCCCACCAACAATGTATTAGGGTTCCCACTTCTCCACACCCTCTCCAGCATTTGTTGTTGTTTGTGTCCTTGATAGTTGCCATTCTAATTGGAGTTAGGTGAAATCTCAAGGTAGTTTTGATTTGCATCTCTCTGATTGCTAATGATGTGGAAAGTTTAAAAAATTTTAGGAACCAATTTACTTTGATTCTTGACTGGAAAATATCTTCTCATGGTAATACCTCAAAATACTGGCTTAATGTGTGTGTGTGTGTGTGTGTGTGTGTGTGTGTGTGTGTGTGTGTGTGTTTTACTGAAGATTGAACCCAGAGGCATTCTACTTTTGAGCTACACCCCCAGCCCGATTTTATTTCTTATTTTGGAAGCAGGGTCTTGCTAGGTTGATGAGTCTCACTACTTGCTGAGGCTGTCCTCGAACCTGTGACCCTCCTGTCTTAGCTTCCCAAGTACTGGGATTATAGGCGTCCTCCACTGAGCCCGGCAAAATACTGGTTTAAAACATCATATCATTAGAGTTATAGTAGTATAATTCTGATGAAACTTCATTACTTTATAATAAAAATGTTTACTCTTCATTAAATATGTGAAGTTTATTGTTCATGAAAATGAAATTGATACATTCCTTTGTGGAATCACCAACATAAAGGAGAATGGTATTTCAGCCTTTTCTTACTTCTCTGAACTGGCTAGTGCCTAACCCTAACTCTAATCCTTCTCTTTTCCTTTCTCTTCTTTTCTTTTGAACTAGGGATTGAACCCCTTTTACTTCCAAGTTATATCCCTCCAGCCCTATTTTATTTTTTAATTTTGAAACAGGATCTTGCTTAGATTGCTGAGAGTCTCCCTACGTTGTTTAGGCTATCCTCGAACCTGCAGTCCTGTCTCAGCCTCCCAAGTACTGGGGTTACAGGCATGTACCACTGCGCCTGGCTAAGCATTAGTATTATTTCGAGCACTCTTTTTGTTGTTGTTGTTGTTGTCCTGAATTTTTCCTTAGACAGATTTACCTTTTTTTTTTTTTTGTGGTACTGGGGATTGAACTCAGGGGCATTCTACCTCCGAGCTATACCCCCAACCCTATTTTTTATTTATTTTGAAATCGAGTCTCACTAAGTTGCGGAGTGCCTCACTAGGTATCTGAGGCTGGCCATGAAACCGGATCCTCCGGTCTCAGCCTCCGGAATGCTGGGATTACCAGTGTGCGCCACCACGCCCGACTCAGATTTACCTTTTGCATTCCACCCTTGTCTTTGCCTACCTCTAGCAAAGTTTTCTCCTTTAAGAGCCATATCTTCTTTGGGCCCCTCCCTCCACCCTTCGTTTGCTCTTTCTTTCCTATTTCTAGATCAGGAGCCCTCTTTATGTAGATATCATTTTATACAGCCATGGTTTCGTTAGCTTGTCTTATTTCTCCAGCTAGACTGTAAGCTACTTGAAGGTATGGGATATGCCATATAGTTTTGTCTCTCCTCAGATACTTAGATTATCTTTTTCACATAGCCATTAATAAAGGAAGGAAGGATAATAGCTTCATTGATAGTTTTTTCTGCTTTGAAGTAAGCTATTCAAAAATGTGATCTGGTAAATATTTTATACTACTTTGCTTGGTTGCTGTCAAAAGAATATGCAAGGTACAAGTCAATATGTTTTTATTGTCTTTTTCCAAATCTGTGGATCAAAGCAGTAAGATTTTTAGATAAGTGAAAATAAAATTCTTGTATTTTAATATTTACATGTATTGCTAGGTCTTGGTATATACATTTTATGCTTGTCACATGCAGATTTATATATGGCATATGCACAAATAGTTGTGTAAATATAATACATTTATATTTACATTGTTAATTTGCTTTTGTTAATTTGTTTTATTGTTTCTAGTCTTATTAATACTTTCCTTCAAGGTTAAAACTTAGCTAGCAAAATAACACATGATATTATGTTTGACATAATTGCATGCATTCTTATAGGTAAAAATGTATATGAGGATAAGAAAATGTTATTTAAAACATCAACTGTACTATTTAAAATAGAAACCTGAGATCTTTTTAACATTGCAGCTGAGTTAAACAAATAATCTTTCCACCATTACCAAGCAGTGCATGTAGTTAAAAATACATTTATACATATTATTTTTAAAAACCTAGTTAACTTTAAAATATGTAAGTTTTCTTGTCGTTTAGGGTTCTGTGAAGCTGATCATCAAGAGGGTTGCAAATCATTGGTGGTTTCTATTTTCAGATTTCCACATCCCGGAGTAATTTGCTTTAATTTCACCCAATTTAACCTATACTTCACACCATCACCATTCAGCTTTAATAGCTATGTTCTATGCATAAGAAAAGCAGATAAATGTCCACAATTAGGCTGCAAATGATTACAACTAGTTAGGGCTTTATGAAGACAAAACTTAAAGGACTATGGCGCCAAACAAAGCCACAAAAGACAGGCTGAAAATGCTGTCTCGAGAAGTCAGGTCTACCATGGCATTTATCAGTTTTGTAGTTGATTTTACTTATTTTTAATATATTGGCAGGTGTGCTTACTCCAAGAAATATTCGTTAAAGAATATTAGCGCTCAGTTGTTAATTTAGTTTGGTTTTAATTTATTTGCATCTTTGAATCTCAGCATAGATAATCTCAGATTGAATCTTTTAAATTTATTAAAATGACAGCATTTAAAAAATTTATGGATAATTCATTTGGAATGCATTGACATTTATATACCTTATCAATGCATTTGTGAAATTAATAATTTTCTCAAATGTTTATGTATATACCAAATGATCCTATCAGACAGGTAATGGGAAGTATGTTTTTACAATTTTGTGTAGAATTCATTCCTAGATACATTTTGTATTGAAAATACAAGCCTATAGATAATTACTTCTATATAATGTTATTTGTATGTATACATATATAAAGACTCAGAAATTATTTTACTTCTATTTGTTATGTTTTTCTTTCCATGGTGTATGCTCTGGTTGATGTTTAGTGCATAGCATCACTTTAACATATAAAGAATTTGTTTATGGTTAAGGCTTCAGAAGAGAAGTATTCATTTGATATAGCAACATTTTATAATTTTATAAAATTTACTTCCTACTACAAAGTCAAATTTGTCCTTTTAACTAATGTATCTCTTTTTTTTTACAAAATAAATCTCAGTTTAAAGACTGTATCGCATCTCTACAAAATTTTCTGAAGGTTTCAAAGTTTGTTACATAAAATACTTTCTTTAAATAATTTATAATGTAAATATAATTTAACTCAAGTTTTAGTTAAGTGTTTTAGCTTTAGTCTTTCTGTTAGATATTATCTCAGAAATTATACTTAGATGAGTAGCAGTAATGGCTGATAATTTCATTTCTTGTTTTATTATATGAAAGGTAACACATTTATTTAAGCTATCTTAGATAATCCTTTCTAAAATAACTAAATGATGTCTTCTCAATTTATTTATTTCCTAGAAGCCAAAAATAAATGTAGATGGAAATCCAAATGATTATGGTTTTTATACACATGCAATAAATATATGTGTAGTTGTGCACACAGTTGCTAACTTTAAAATTAATGTTGAGGAATTAGGTGCCTTTGTTTATAGAACCTAGGGGGAAACATACTGAAACTTATCTTTAAATATCCGTATTTAAAGATTTAGAAACTAATCAAGTATCTACCCTACAAAGTAGTCCAAGGTGGCCATGGCAAGACAATACAGCCACACAGCATCACAGTTGTATTAAACTAGTTTCATATGCTATATCATAAAACTTTCAGTCCAATCAGCAACTAAATTTAAATACTGCAAATTGTAGCAGCAAAACAATAATTCTGCTGATTAGCCCCTTTCCATTTCTTGTAAGTGAACTGTTTATGCTGTTGAGTACCTTTTGAAAAAAGAAAAAGGCAAAACAGCCTTGATTAGTCAAGGAGTAATTGGATGACTTGATTTTAGCAAGAGAATGAATTGGTTGATGATAGCCTGTAACTAAGTGTAGTGGTTCTGTTCAGATGAATACATAACATACAGTCATCAGATCTTGACAGGTATAACATATAAGCATAAAAATCTAGTGGTGAGGTGATAGGATAGAAATGCAGGGCAGTAAGTTTTCCATGAAGTCCTTTACTCAAAAAAAAAAAAAAAATGTGAGGTGATTCTTAATGAAATTTAGAGAAACATATGTGTGTGTGTGTGTGTGTGTGTGTGTGTGTGTGTGTGTGTGTTTTACACTGGAGGTTGGTGGGTAGGGAGATCTGTTTTACTTTACTACTACTATAGTCTCGTTTTATGCTCTAAAGACAGAAGACAAGACCTAATGAGATCATTTAACTTTTTTCCAGGGGACCAATGGTATTATACCCTTTTACTTCTGTTGAAGATTATGGTTTTTAGTAGAGCCATGTGGGAGAGCCTTAAAGCATTAATTGTATTCATATTTAGCTATTTAAAGTCTTGATTATGCCAGAACTTTTTGTATACTGCATTCTTATTTCTGGTTTCTTGAATATTTCTAAGACTGTATCTGGGTTTATATTAATGAAATGCCATAAAGCAAAATTTTTATTTTTTACAATTTATTCATTTATAATTAGTCTTCTTAAATTAGCTCAGTTGTACTCTCTTTTCCCTAAAAGAATGTAATATAGTAACCATTCCTTCTCTGATATAGTGCTATGTGGATCAGAAGTTTCAGTTACATAAAATCTAGGGTCACTTTTTTCTAGATGAATGAAATGACAGGGGTAAACTTGCATAGCTAGCTCTCCGGGAGCAATGAATGTTACAAGATCCAAGCCCATCCAAATCCATTCTCGTACTGGCTTTGATTTGGCACCACCTGGTGGTGATCATTTGCTCTGGCTTAACTATCAATGGTGATGCCTAGATCTTGGAGGCTGTTGAGGGCTTTAGAATTACAGTAGCCATTCTAGAAATCAAGTTGGTACTCATTTTTGGAATCAGTTAGTGTGGATTGCATTGGAAGAGTAGTGGGATTCATTGATCTTCTTGCACAATCCATTCCCTAAAGATGTGCTTGTTTGCCTGCCCTTAGTCTTTCTTGACCTTGTCCGTCCTTCAATGTTTCTGCTCCCGTTTTAAGAACTTAGGTTGTTGTATTTAAGAGTATAGTAATTTTGTGAAGTATGTGGTCTGGTATTGGACATGTACTTTGACAGTACTTTATGGTTGGACCCAAGGATGTGATTCACAAGGATATGATTCCCATTGTGTAATGTAGATGTATTCAAACTACTATCTTCCTATTCCAACATCACATGTTCTTGGTTCTGTTCTCCCTTCTATATCTTAGAAAACATTGTAAAAGTCAGAACCCACTGATATTATGAATAAAGGCTATAAAATAGTTATTTTAGAAATTAATAGCCAGTCATTTACTTGACTGATTAATACCTGTCACTTGTTTACATTTTCAAGCATTTAAACATCAATTTCAAACTCTAGCGGAGACAATATTTTATCTCTTCCCCCAACATCAATGCACTTAAATATCAGATTAAAAATAATATATACTTCCATCAAAACTTGCACATGAAAATAAATCTAAATTTTAAATGGTATCTACATAACACCAGTGTTCCAATTTGAAACCTTGAGGCTATCTTTTTCCATCCCCTTATATAGAATACTGATTCTCTCCTTGCTCCCCTTCATCTTGGGTTTACTTTCTTGTATTTTGTATGTATTGATCTCTACTCTATTTGAATTGTAAGTATCTTTGGAAGAAGAAATTAATCTTACTCAGCTTTTGTTTTCTTTTTTCCTGTAAAGGTTTTTTTATGCACAGGGGAGGGGCTCATCCCTTCTTGGCAGCCATTTTCCTCACTGACTTTCCTCAGCTCCTCTTTCTTTTGATGTGGAGTGTGTCCCCACTCTTTTCTTGGTAAATTTGAGGACCTGTTTGTCCTTGGAGACCTTGAGTAGTTCCATGGCATGCTGCTCACAAAGGACAAAGGCACACATTTCTAGGATTATGTCCTGAACAAACTTGGTGTGCTTGGTAATCGCCCATGGAAACAACTGTGCCTCCTCTTGCTCACGTTCTTGATCACCCTCTGACCCTTACTGAGGCCCACCACCAAGGGGTAGCATATCTCTTAAAAGGTGTATGTATGTATGTATTTGTGCCTCAAGGTGTTCTACCTACTAGCTACACCTCCAGCCCTTTTAATTTTTTTTATTTTGAAATGGAGTCTCTCTAAGTTGTCTCAGCTTCCCAAGTACTGGAATTACAGGAATGCATTATTGTGCCTTGCTTAAGATGTGTATCTTTAACTGGCTGCTATATACTTCCAATTGGATAACTCTCATTTTGATATCATTCTTTCTACCTATTACATGAAAAGTCTGTAAAATTTTTATTTTTTAAATATGTATTTTTTTATATTTGACCACTTTCATGTCACTTTTATAATTGGTACCCAACAGTATACTGCTCTGTTTGTGATCCCTCTCTATCCAAGCTATTAGATCTTATACTTAATAACTAACAGAATCATTTAAAGAGAGTATGACCAAATAAGTAAGAGCTAGATCACAAGAGCACCTCTCTGGAAATCTTCATAGGTATTTCAGATTCTAAAAGAATAACCATCACCAACAGTTAAGGAGTTCAGAGGGATGAGATAAAACACAAGAAACTTGTCATATCTGCTACTGCTGTCTGTTTTGTGCTTTCACTGTTAATTCAAATGGTTGATATACTTAGCACTGGTTTCTTTAAAATGCTATCTAAATATCGTACCATGTGCTATAAAATATATCTTTTGCTATTCTACATGTTTGTCATCATTTTTTTATTGTGAGTGCCAATAAATGTTTGAAGCATTCATTCATTGATTCCTTTATTATTTTACCTTATACTCAATTGTGTATCGACTCTGGTCAAGGCACTGATGGGAAAAGCATTTAATACATCACTGGGAATAAAATCACATGTTCTAACACTTGGTACAAGTCAGATGAATTAGATTGGACAGATTATTGTAGCAGTTTAGATAAAGGGTATGGTCTGAGAAGGCATCATTGTGGAGATGCCATTTCAGTGACATTTAATTAAGGCTATGAAAGATATATTATATATTACTTTTTTTGAAAGGCAAGAACGGGGATAAAGAATATTCTCAGCAGAAAGATGAGTAACAATATTGAGTTTGATTGAAAGTGGGGTATTATAGACAACAGCATTAGCAAAGTTAAAGCTCTGATTTACTGTTTAGTCTATTTCTTGAATGGCTAGGAGTTCACTTGACCCTTGTAATTATTGCGTATAGTACTAGTAGTAAAGAAGAATTCTGGTTTTTAGTTTTTGTTAATTTCTCTCTCTCTCTTTTTTTCCTTTTGTGGTACTGGGAATGGAACCCAGGGGTCTTCTACTTCTGGGCTACACCCCCAGCCTTATTTTATTTTTTATTTGGAAACAGGGTCTCCCTAAGTTGCTGAGAGCCTCACTAAGTTGCTGAGGCTGACCAGGAACCTGTGATCCTCCCCTCTCAGCCTTCCAAGTACGGGGATTACAAGCATGTGCCACCACACCTGGCTCTTTCTCTCTCTGTCTCTTTTTTCTTCTTATAACATTACTCCTTGGAAAGATAGAAAAATGGATTTTCTCATAATCCACCTTTAGGGTAATATATTTAATCCTCAAATCATTTACAGCAATATAGTTAACGATCATTTTTACTGTACTTTATTCCGAATAAATCTCTACAATTGTTTTATAAGTCAGGAATGGTAGAGATCCATTAGATCCTAATTCTTCCAGATTGACTAGTATATGAGAAATTAAACTGTGCATTTTAAGAATGGGTTTAATTCGTAATAGAAAGGCTATATATATCTTTGAGACCCCAAAATATGAATGGACAAAAATACAGTGACAGTTAAACACAAGGAATATGGCTTGAACTAGGGATTTATGGACAGTGAGTGGTGGTAAGATTGGAAAGTAGGGCAAGGCCAGTTTGTATAGGGATTTTTCTATTGGCAAAATAATGAATGATAAGCCAGGCGTGGTGGCGCACACTTGTAATCCCAGCATTCGGGAGGCTGAGACCGGAGGATCCGGGTTCGCGGCCAGCCTCAGCTACCTAGTGAGGCACTCCGCAACTTAGTGAGACTCGGTTTCAAAATAAAAAGAATAAAAAATAGGGCTTCAGGGTATAGCTCGGAGGTAGAACACCCCTGAGTTCAATCCCCAGTACTGCAAAAAAAAAAAAAAAAAAAAAGAATGATAGCTGGTTTGGTGGGGCACACCTGTAATCCCTGTACTAGGGAGACTGAGACAGGAGGATTAAAGGGTCAAGGACAGCCTCAGCAAGTAGTAAGACTCTCATCAGCCTGGTGAGACCCAGTTTCAAGATAAAAATAAAATATAGCTGGAGTGTAGCTCAGAGGTAGAATGCCCCTTGGTTCAATCCCTAGTACCCCCCCCCCCACAAAATTAAATAAATAAAAAACCAGGCCAGATGTGGTGGTGTACGCTTGTAATCCTGGAGGCTGAGACAGGAGGATCACAGGTTCATGGCCAACCTCAGCTACTTAGTGAGGCCATCTTCAACTTAGTGAGACCCTGTTTCAAAATATAGAATAAAAAATAGGTCTGGGGGTATAGCTTGAAGGTAGAATGCTCCTGGGTTCAATCCCCAGTTCTGCAAATAGGTGATAGATAGATAGATAGATAGATAGATAGATAGATAGATAGATAGATAGATAGATAACCAACCAAATGATGTTTTGGAAATTAGTAAGTTAGTGAGATAGTTATGGGGAAGGGTAAATACCTCAAATGCAGCTAGGTCAACATTGGAAATAGGGCAGAATCTCATTTAGTATTAATTCAAAATATCATTGATAAAATTTGCCTTCTACACATTTAAAATATCTATTATGTAATATAGAATAAGTGAAAACCTTGTTGAGAGATGAATGCTAGTTCTCATTAAGGTACTTCTTTTCTGCCTCTTTCTTTGGAAAGAGTTGATATGTTGCAGCAACTAAAAATGTAAAACCCTTGAGCAATTGAATATAATTAAGTACAGGTGTTGACTCTAGCTTATAATTCATAACTTTTAAGTGACTTTAAGGATTCCTTAATGGTATGGATGTCTAATTATCTACAATATAATACAGTACCAGTAACTGTTAGGCAGAATTTTCTGATGTTGTATACATTTAAAAGAATTATATTGTATAGTATTGTACTGTGTTGCTTCTTGGCAGTTAAGTGATGTCAATCATAGCCAAAAGGATTTTTTGCTTGCTGCTATACTATTATAAACTCCAATTTTAACATTTTTTCATGTCTTTATGCCTGATTTGTTCTTTCCTCTGTATCTTACCCTTTCTACTTTTTGTTTTTGATTCATTGCTTTAGAGTATGTTATTTTAATTTAAATAAGTTGTTAAAATTAGGAGAAAATAATGAACAAGCCAGGTGTGGTGGCACATGCTTGTCATCCGAGTACTTGGGAGGAGGATCGCAGGTTCGAAGCCAGCCTTGGCAACTTAGTGAGGCCCTCAGCAAATTAATGAGACCCTATTTCCAAATATGAAATAAAATTGGGCTGAGGGTGTAGCTCAGAGGTGGAATGCCCCTGGGTTCAATCCTCAGCGCTACAAAATAATAATAATAATAATAATAATAATAATAATATAATAAAAAGATTTTTAAGGTTTCATGGAACTTGATCCACTTTTATTATTCACTCCTATATTAAATATTTATTTGTTTCAAGATTCATAATTATTTTAATTTACAGCATTGCTTGATTGCATCCATATAAGTTAACTACTTTGTGCAAAAATCCTTTGTGAATTGTTTATTCCAATTCTTTAATTTTAGATTGGTACCTCAAAATCAGCCACAGGTATACTTTATTTTGCTAAGCTTTTTGAAAACCTGGATCAATTTTTTTTTTTTTTTTTTTTTTTTGCGGTACTGGGGATTGAAGTCAGGGGCATTCTACCTCCGAGCTATACCCCCAGCCCTATTTTTTATTCTTTATTTTGAAACCGAGTCTCACTAAGTTTTGGAGTACCTCACTAGGTAGCTGAGGCTGGCCGCGAACCCGGATCCTCCGGTCTCAGCCTCCCGAATGCTGGGATTACAAGCGTGCGCCACCACGCCCGGCTGGAACCTGGATCAATTTTTTAATATGTCATAGTGATAGTAGTTTTCTTCTCTTGCCTGAGATTTAGCTTTAGAGCTTTTCCCACTGATGAAAGAAGAGGAAAGGAGAGAAGGGGGAAAAACAAATGAAAAACAAATTTTTTTGGCCACCCATAGTTGTATTTTCTTTTTTGGTATAAAACAGCCTATAGGATAGACTGCATTATTTTAAGACTTTTGCTCTATCTCAAATAATAGCCTTTCCCTTGGTAATGAAGATTAAAGACTTTTTTTTTTTTTTTGATACTGAGTATTGAACCCAGGGGCATTCCACCTCTGACCTATACCCCCAGCTCTTTTTATTTTTTTATTTTGCAACAAGGTCTCATAAAGTTGCTGAGGCTGGTTTTGGACTTGGGATCCTCCTGTTTCAGCCTCCCAACTATTGGGATTATAGGCAGGGGCTACTATACCTGGTTTTAAGACTAAAGACTTTAACGACTACTTTTGATTGATTGGTTATTGTAAGTAAGTACACTCATTAAGTCCATTACACTATTCCATTTATGTTTTTTGTCAATAACTAGCAATTTGCACTAATTTCCATTTTATATGTTTTCTCAAAGATCTTTAAATATATCCAATTAATGTGTGATAGATACAGATAGTAATTAATATGTGATTCATACATGTTTTTTCATTTACTTCAAACTTTGAAGTCTAGAGAATTAAATATATCCTTTTAAGAAGAATTTGGTAACAGATTGATTTTTTTTTAATGTATTTAAAATTTTGCCTTGTTTCTTGATATCATTAAGGAGGGCAAATTGATTTGTGTGTGCATGTGGTACTAGGGATTGAAGGAGTTACTTTCCTAGCCCTGTTCTATTTTGAAACAGGATCATGCCAAGTTACTGCATGCTGGTCTTGAACCTGTAATCCTCTGTCTCAGCCTCCCAAGTACTATGATGTCAGGATGTGCCACCACACCTGGCTGCAGATTCATTTTTTTTTTTAATATAATAATACATTGAGATGCCTTTCTCTCACTTTGTAACTTAAGGAGAGTAGTTAAAACTACACATCTTATTAAATGCATGGGTAAATATGGTCACAATGGGGAAAGGACTTTATTTAGAGTAAGATGACTAGAGTTTTCAAGTGCACCTGTAAACTACACTTCTACATCAGAGCATTTGGAGTGTGTGCAATAAATAGCTTATGTCCCACTTTTAAACCTCCTTTCCTCCCCTGTGCAAGAGGGAATTTGTGTCGAGTCATTTGTAGAAAATAAATAGTAACTTGTATTTTCCGGTGTTTATGAATAAAGCTATAGTCGTTAAGTGAATTGCTAATGCAAGTTTAGCTATCTTGGAACACTTATGTAGAATGTGTGAGGCCCTGGATCTCCAGCATTGCAAAAAGCAAACAAACAACCTCACTTTTCTTTAAATATTAATGAACTGTTCGACATAGTGGCATATATGTATAGTCCCAGCTACTCAGGAGGCTGAGATGGGAGGATCACTTGAGTCCAGGAATTTGAGACCAGCCTGGGCAACATAGTGAGATCCTATATCAAAATAATAATTATAATAATGAGCTAGAGAATTACAAAGAAACAGAGTACCAGAACTCTGACATAAAATGGGACTTTGCTTTGAAGAATGGATTAGAAATTTGAAAAGATATGTTTTTTTTTTAAAGGATATCCTTGTCTTGATTTTTTTTTTTTTTTTCCAGTACTGGGTATGGAACCTGGGGGCATTCTACCTCTGAGCTACAGCCCCAGCCCTATTTTTTATTCTTTATTTTGAAACAGGGTCTCACTAAGTTGTGGAGGGCCTCACTAAGCAGCTGAGGCTGGTGGTGAACCCAGATCCTCCAGTCTCAGCCTCCCAAATGCTAGGATTACAGGCGTGCTCTACCACGCCCGGCTTGTCTTGATTTTTTTAAACATTGTATTTAATAATTTATCTTCTACTGGTTTAGAAATGTGGCCCCAAATCTTTAATTGATTTTAGTGGGACTCTGGATTAGAATGTTGATATTTTGGTTTCATTCCTGGTTTGGACTTTGAACTTTGTATGCATTGGCTTTACCATGATGCAAATAAAGACCTTTTGGCTTGAAACCTTTTTTGTGATCTCTTTCCCTCCCTTTCTTGCCTTCTTCCTTGTTCTGTCTCTCCTTCCTTCCCTCTCTCCCCCTTACTGTTTTTATCTAGATGACATTGTTTTCTTTAGTTGTCTCACTGTTAAGATATCTATCTCCCATGCCATTCTAGAGCAATTCTTTTCATGATATTGGAGTGGATTGGAGGGTAACAATTTCCTTATAGCTGGTTCCCTACTTCTAGTTAGTCTTCTTAAAATTTTGCTGTTTATTATTCACTAATGTAAGAACTATTGTTGGCTCCCTACTGACTAGCAAATGAGATCTAGACTTAACCTTGATATCTGTGTGAGACTATAATTAGGTCGTTTCTATCAAAGGATAGCTTGACTTTAGTTTCATTTTGTAAAACTGCCATTGTATAACCTTAAGTATGCTTGTATTTTTGTAAAGAGAGCATTTCCTGGAATTTCAGTCAACCCCTCCCCCAGAACCCCTTTCTTTATGCCAACAGCATAAAGATTGTGAGGCTATGTTCCCATCAATAGGAGCACAGCATAGAAGCCTCCCCTCCCAAATAAAAAGCCCAGCAAGTTTCCTCCATGTTGTTCTTGCACACCTGACTTTACTGGTGGCAGGATCCCTTTTTGCAAAAAGTAAAATTCACCTTGCTGAGCTGCTTTCAAATATGTGTCTTTTTTTAATGGCACCATAGAAATTTATTTCTGACATGGACCCCCGGTCCTCTACCCATATATGATGTAACAAATGCTTTACTACTCTTTAATACAGTTTCTCATTATGGTCAACATTCCAGTAAGTTTTATTTATTTCAACCTTTTATTTTTAATCTAAAGCTTTTCCCCTGTTACTCTGACATGCCCTTATTCAATTTCTTTATACTTTTTCAGTTTTTAAAGGTTTTGTTGATTACCTACTAATTATTCTTTTATGTAGAGGTCATACTAGTGAATATTGATCTTTTTTAATAGGTTAATTTGTTTTCCCAACTAGATTATAGATTCTATTGTTTTGATCTTTTTTAAAAGTTCTCATAGACTTGCCACATTGGTAGATATATAAGGGAGCTTTCTTCATTGTGGAAGCTTACATTCAGTAAGACATTTGTGATTTGCATATATGTTGACAGCATGGCAATTTATATACCAAAGCATTCTTTATTGCTGATTATACAGTGCTGGAGGGTAGAAAAAACACAAGTCAAGTACGTGCATCTTGACCACATGTCATTTTATTCCCCCAAAACTCTAAACATCCTATTTAATGTTTCCATGACAGATTGTTTATAAAATATTGCTGCAAAGCTTATGTTCTCAATGCATCAGGTGTTCTAAAATTTACTTCTATCATACAGCTAAGGATGCTGTACTAAAAACTGAGTACAACTCCAGTGTAAGAAAAAATATAGCAATCAATTTTCTGAGGACTTGAATTTCCAAAATGTGTTTTTATTTCCAGAGACCTTCAAAATTAAAGATAAACTATTCATTTAGCCTTCTTACTTGAGTCTTTATGGAATAAGACAGACTTCAAGTGAATGAGTAAATTAATCAATCTTCAGTTCATTTGTAATCATTAAAAATAGCCAAACGTGTCACAACTTTAGTATAAGCATTGGTATTTTGCATTTATTTACTTAATGAATAGATTTTTGTGTGGTACTGGGGATGTAACCCGGGGGCATTCTTCCTCTGAGCTACACCTTTTTATTCTTTTTATTTTGAAACAGGATCTCACTAAGTTGCAGAGGGCATCGCTAAGTTGCTGAGGCTAGCCACAAACCTACAATCCTCCTGTCTTCAGCCTCCCAAGTACTGGGATTACAAATGTGCACCACCACACCCAGCTGTGAGTAGAGTTTATATTAGAGATGTCTTATGTAACTAAAAAGGCAATTTTTTAAATTCATCTTATTTGCTTTTGCATTAAAAGGTACTGGAACCACTCAGGAGAGTTCTGCCCTGGAGATTCTGTTAATAGGAGTATAAACAAGAGATTAGAGATCTAAGAGAGGCATCAACATTTATGGGGACATTAGAGCTAGAAAAGGAATGACTGGGAGTATAGATCAATGGTAGAGTGCTTGCCAATCCCCAGTATGGTGCAAAAAGGAAAGGAAAAAAAAATACTAAAAAGCAGAAAATCAAGAGAATATGTTTAGAAAGAAGCAATGAAAGAGACTTTCAGTGCTCTGGAGTTAGATGCTACTGAGCAGACATTCCTAAACAATGGAAGTTTGTTTTAGCATCATGAAGGTAAATCAGCAGGGTCCTTTCCAGATCTATTTCTGGTAGCATAGTGGAGGTACATCCCAGACCACAGTAAATTGAAGATAAAGAAGTGGAGAGAATAGGCATAGTTAGCTCTTATAGAAAGTTTGACTCTGAACTGGAGGAAAGAAAGCAATTGCTGGAGTGGGAATTAATGTCCAGAGTGACTGATGTAATTGACTCAATGCAGAATCTTAAGCATACTTAAACGTTGATGGAAAATATTATTGAAGCCAAATGTGGTGGTGCACGCTTGTAATTCTAGTATTTGGGAGGCTGAGACAGGAAGATCTCAGGTTCAAGGCCAGCCTTACTTAGTGAGGCCCTCCACAACTGTTTCAAAATGAGGAATAAAAAATAATAGGGCTGGGGGTATAGCCCATAGGTAGAATGCCCCCGAGTTCAATCCCCAGTACCAATATTAATGAAAATGGAGTATATGAGAATATTCAAGTATATGAAAGAGAAGCATAGTAGATTCAGGTCTCAGGAAATAGAAGGAACAATTTATGGAGCAAACTTTCATGTGTGGGAATAGGATCCAGAACAGAGGTAGTAGAAAGATGGGCATTTTCCATTTTACCTCGGGGAAGAAGAAAAGGTTGGATAAAATAGAAAGAGGGGGATTGGTTTTCAACAAATGGCTGCATTTTCCTTGGGAAGTGAGAAAGGCTAGACCATCTGCCAGGTAGCGCGGGAAATGGGGAAAGCATAGAAATGTGAGAAAATTAAAGAAGATTGTAAAGAGGACATACTTTGTTGTAAAAGGAAATGTGGTAAGGTTCCTGGATAAGAAATCTTTGTGATGGAATCCAGTTTAAGCCTAGTTTATGTAAGAAATGGATTTTAGGGAAGCGGCAAATAAAAACTCATGAAATCAAAAGTAACTCGGCAAGGCAATTTTCTTCTGCTCAGAAGGGTGCAAATGCCAGTGTAAAACCAGAACAAGCACACTGTGTGGGCAGTCTGCACAGTCTTTTATCCCCCCTAATGCATAGGCCACGTGCTGTCCCCCATTGGCTAGAGTAAGACTTAACAATCTAATCCAGTTGACTGGCTTCTCCCGGGCAGATTTTACAAAAGGAGAAACATGAAACCAGTACATCCTGGAGTGTAACTTTGATAGAAAAGATTACTTTCCTTTCTTGTATTTATAATACTCATTTGAGAATCGAGAGTTTCTTATAGTTAATATTATTTTCAGTCACCCATTTTATATTTATAGAAATGATTAGGCACAAAATAATGTTTTGGGTAATGGTTTTCACCTTGTGGCTAGTTATTTAACTAAAATTTGTGCAGTTTTTTTCTGAAAATTAAGCTTGTTTATTTGGTTTAAAAAAGTGGCTGTTTTTGTAAAACCAATGTTCATTGTAAAAAGTTTAAGTGAGACAAAACTAATAAAGCAGTTTAAATAAACAATTATTTTGCAAGCAAAAGAATTACAAATACTAATTCATTTTCTGTTATTCACTTGGTTAGAATTGAAGGTAGTGATTAAGAAATTGCCATTTAAACTCTGCTAATGCATTTACTGTAGAGATGTTTAGGACATCATTAGAGTTAGTCGTTGACCTCTATACAAAGACATCTATATAGGAATTTTTCATTTTGAGTGTCATAGAAAGCTTATTTATTTCTGTAACAGACCATAGTACTGTGTTGCTTCAAGAGAACTTTTATTTTTATTTTTCTATTTTATTGTGTCATTTGTGTAAGATGCTTCAAATCATAACAAGAAATAAATAGCATTATGCTTTGGAAATCTGGCCATTGTATTTATTAAGTAAAATATAATATACATTTTTATTTCTTACTAGTTTTGCTCCTATGAATTTGACATATAATATAAACAGTTGTATGCCAAAAATACTTAAATGTTACTTTAAATACTTATATTTAATTATAATAATATACTTATGTTTTTATTAGTATTATTGAATAATCCAAATTAGGATACAAACAACAATTATTTTTAACTCTGAGGAATTATATTTTAAAACTCTTTGTAACTGTAACAAGAATATTCTAGTCTTTGCTATCCAAGAATTAGCTATATTCATTATTTGTTGTATCAAACTCAAACAAATTCTCATGATTTCTGTGACACCTCTATCTAAAATAATTGATACCTTATATTTTGGAAGTATAATCACAATAATGTTAATGAAATTAATATTTTATTAAGTGTGCTTATTGTTTTGTGGATATATATATATATCATTGCTTTCTATTTATAATATTTCTTAGTATTAGTTCATTTTTTTTGTGTGATACTGTTCTTTATCTGGTAATTTGAGTAAATCCCAGTTGAATTATGTTGCCACATTATGTCTTCAAAAGGGCATAAAGTCAGTACACATGCTTCAGTAATATCTGGTTGTTTTACCCTTATGTTTCCAGTTGGCAATTTGAAATTATGGCTTCAACTGCACTTTAAATATGTGATAATAGCATGTGTTTCTAATAAGGGCCAGCACCATTTTGTTCAGATAGTGTGAATGGTTGTCACTCATATATGACAAATGCACCTTCATCTGCTTCTTTGATAGCCCCCTAAAAACCATACCCTCAAATCAGACCGATGAAATTAGCTGCTGTGTAAATTGTGTGTCTGAGTGGTTCATTATCTAATCACCGTCAGAACCACAGTGATAAAGTAGATTGAAGCAGGGAAGAGGTCTGCCAGATGATTTCAGCCCCCCCCCCCCCCAAATCTGGTTTCCCTTGGAAACCCTAATAGTGCAGTTTAGAGAACTTCGGGCTTTCATGCCTGGAATTCAGTAGCTTTTAATGTACCAAACTTGGAGATGCCAGTAGTTCAGGGACATAATTTTTTCTGTAAAGACCATCCCTTTACTTCAGTTAGTTTTTGAAATGTTGAGGTTCTTGAACTATTGTTTTGTTGCTAATACTCCTAAATGGGGGAAAATACTATGTCTTTCTTGAATAGAATTAGGAATAAATTGTTCACTATAGATATTTGTTCACTTTCTAAAAATCTTTCACTCTACTTGTTCTAATCATAATGATTTGTATTATTTGTTTATTGAATTGCTTCCTTTTAATTTGTTTTAGGTGCTTTTGAAGATGATGATATCACACATGTTGAAGGAAGTGTAGATCCCATTCGAGATATAGAAATAATACATGAAGAGCTTCAGCTTAAAGATGAAGAAATGATTGGGCCCATTATAGATAAACTAGAAAAAGTGGCAGTGAGAGGAGGAGATAAAAAATTAAAGCCTGAATATGTAAGTAAAAATTTACAGCTTCTTTAGATACTCTTGAGATTATTTTTTTTTCATAAAAATTTATAAAAATAAAGCACATAAAATCTTTAATATTGTTAAAGCAAGAGGTAAATACTAACTTTTTTTTTTTTTTTAGAAACCACTTGTTGGGCAACCAAGAGGCATGGTGATAGGCTAAAAGTATTCTTAGCAAGCCATAGTTAGTTACATTGAGTGTTGATAACAATATAGATCTTTGAGTTTTAGTGTTTAATGAAGTATGGTTTTATGATGACAAACTTAATGGATTTAGAGAAATGACTGAATATATGTATTTCATGGGTTTGAATTAGTGATTTACATAAAGGATTTTTCTTCCATAAGGATTGACTGAAGGGGTGTGCTTTTGTTGTTGTTGCTAAGACTAGGGTTCAACCCAGGAACATTCTACCACTGAGCTATACCCCTGCCCTTTTTATTTTTTATTTTGAGACAGGGTCTCACTAAGTTTCCAAGGATGGCCTCAAACATTCAATCCTCTTGTCTCACCCCCCAAAATACTGGGATTACAAGTGTGCACTACCATGCCCAAATGAATGAGTGTACTCTTAAAGTAGACCAATAATTTTTATCTTTTTTGGAATAAAAATGTGCATTATTGTCCTTACTATTCAAATGTGTCCTATGACATTATAGTGAATAGTATTAGTTAGTAACATTATAATAAATATTTTAAAATCAGTTTTGAATCTTTTAGTTTAAATGTGATTGGATTGTCTTTTGCATTAAAAAAGTAGTGCCTTAGCTGTCCATTTTCTTAATGCATCTTTGTCACAGGAAAAATTTTTTCTAATTTTTTTTTTTTTTTTTTTGCGGTACTGGGGATTGAAGTCAGGGGCGTTCTCCCTCCGAGCTATACCCCCAGCCCTATTTTTTATTCTTTATTTTGAAACTGGGTCTCACTAAGTTGCGGAGTACCTCACTAGGTAGCTGAGGCTGGCGGCGAACCTGGATCCTCCTCCAGTCTCAGCCTCCCGAATGCCGGGATTACAAGCGTGCGCCACCACGCCCGGCTTTTGTATTGTTTTTAACATGTGTTTTATTTCCTCATTTTTAGAAACTGATTATCCCATCTTTCCATTTACTTACTTACTTACTTATTTATTTATTTATTTATTTATTTATTTATTTATTTATTTATTTAATTTGCAGTACTGGGGATTGAATCTAGGGGCATTCTACTTCCCAGCTACACCCCCAGCCCTATTTTATATTCTTTATTTTCAAACAGGGTCTCACTAAATTGCAGAGGGCCTCACTAAGTAGTTGAGGCTGGCCAAGAACTTGTGATCCTCCTATCTCAGCCTTCCAAGTACTAAGATTACAAGTGTGCGCCACCACACCCAGCTTTCATTTATTTTTAATAGTTTGGAAAACTGCACTGTTAACGAAGAAATCAATTACAGAATTAACCTCTAACTTAGGATAAGGAAACTCATGTTGCACTGTTGATTTGCTTGGTGGTATGGAGAAAGCCCAAGTTGCTTTCTCCTAACATCATTATTTCCTATTTATATAGAATGGAAGATGAAGAGAGATTTCTCTGAAGAAATTATAAAAAGTTTAGGATAGAGAAGGGCAGAAGTTTGGGTATGAAACATATTCCTGGGGCTGAGTATGTAACTTAGTGGTAGAGCACTTAGCTAGTATGCAGAGACCCCTGGATTCAATCTCCACACTGACTCGTGCACACACACACACACATGCATGCACTCACTCTTGCTCGCATTCTCTCTTTTTGGAAAAGGGGAAAAAGATTATAAGAAAGCTGTTGGGATTGAAAATAATGACTTTATCCCAACCAACATGGTTGTGATTAGAGTAAGTTCTTACGTGGTTACCTCTTTCTTTATTCATTGAAACTTACTGACACCATAGATCTTTCAGAAATGTTAAATGACTTAAAAGTAAATTTCCCAATTTTGCTTTTACTTAAATGAGAGAAAAGGGCATCAGGCTCTTATGAAATTCTTTAGGCTACCATTTTCTGTAAAAAAAAAAAAAAAAAAAAAAAACCCAGAATGCTGAGTACAGTTACTTCGTGTAACATTTCCATCTCATTTCCTACCATTTTCCTGAATTTCCTATGCAACATTTGAAAGCATAGCTTGGACTGGGTGTGTAAATCTAAACACTCTCTCCCCATTCAGTTTTTCTTTTTAATGTCAATCTCTTCTGGTAGATGGAAAACTTTATAGCCTAATTTTCTTATTTCCAAAAAATACTAAAAATACTATTCTACCTTTTGTTTTGTCAGATTAGATTTAGCTGCTTCAGAAGAAATTATAGGTCAGTGTTCTTCAGCCTTTTTTTTATTATTACCACCTTTCAGGGAAAAATTAAATTTAAATTATTTAATTCCTCCCTAATGAGAAATTAAATAGATGGGTAAGATTTTGTCAGATAGGGATGAGCTTTCAAGAGCACACAGTATTTTATTTAAAATTTTTGTGGTAGTGGGGATTGAACCCAGAGGCATTCTACATCTGAGCTACACCCCAACCCTTTATACTTTTTATTTTGAAACAAGGTCTCACTAGGTTATTGCTAAGAGTTTTTGCTACACTGCTGAGACTATTCCCGAACCTGCAATCCTCCTGTCTCAGTCTCCCAAGTACTGGGATTACAGGTGTATGCCATCATGCCCAACATAACATTTTCTTTTTAAATTGTAAAAAATATAATATATAAAAACATACATTAAGCGAGGTATCACACGCCACTTAAAACAAAGTTCCTTGTATATTCTGTATACTAGGCCTGTAATTGGATTGCAATTATCCTCTCCGACTCTGAATTTTCATTGGTGCTCTTTATATAGTATTGCTTGATGAGCAGGTATTAGTTTTAAGGTTAGTGTTTTCTGTCTCAAGAAATCTTTTCGTACTTGGGAGGCTGAGACTGGAGGACCAGGTTTGTGGCCAGGCCCGCCTCAGCTACTTAGTGAGGCTCTCTGCAACTTAGTGAGACCCTGTTTCAAAATAAAGAATAAAATACGGCTGTGGATGTAGCTCTGAGGTAGAATGCCCCTGGGTTCAATCCCTAGTACCACACACACAAAAAAAAACCTGGAATTGATTTTATTGTTGCTGCTGCTGCTGCTACTGTTAATGATATATTGTGTGGGAGGGGGTGGTACTGGGGATAGAACCCAGGGGCATTCTACCTCTTGAGTTATACTCCTAGCCCTATTTTATTCTTTATTTTGAAACAGGGTCTCATTAAGTTGCGGAGGGCCTCACAAGTTGCTGAGACTGGCCACAAACATGTAATCCTCCTGTCTCAGCCTCCCAAGTACTGGGATTACAAGTGTGCGCCACCGTGCCAGGCTTCTTGTTGTTAATGATATTGAAGTAGTCATCTAGTTTGATTTTTATCGTTGTTCCCTGGTGGAAAGCCTGTTGTTCCAACTTCATTTATTAAAGATAGTCCTTTCCCTACTCCAATGAAGTGCCACCATCTGTTATATATAAAGGAGCTGAGGTGTCTTAATTCTTTCTTGAGACCTGGAAGATAAGCCCAGGTAAAAGTGGCCCAAAACAGCAGCAGGGTCCCAGTGTGATCTGTTGAGAAATGAAGATGAAGAAGGGAGGGTGAAATGAGGGTTTGATATACCACAAAATTGCTGGCTTCAGGTCTGTTTCCTATATCATTTCTATATTTCCCTCATTCTCTGACAGTCTGTCTTTAATCTAGATCAGGGACTTAAGTGTGGTCCTCAGACCACCAGCATCACCGTCACCTAGGAGTTTGTTAAGAATGCAAATGTAAGCTGAGCGTGGTGGCGCACGCTTGTAATCCCAGCATTTGGGAGGCTGAGACTGGAGGATCTGGGTTCGCAGCCAGCCTCAGCTACCTGGTGAGGCCCTCCGCAACTTAGGGAGACCCTGTTTCAAAATAAAGAATAAAAAATAGGGCTGGGGGTATAGCTCGGAGGTAAAATGCCCCTGAGTTCAATCCCTAGTACCACAAAAAAAAAAGAATGTAAATGTTAGAGCCAGGTGTAGTGGCGCATGTATGTAACTCTAGTACTTGGGAGAATGAGCTAGGAGGATCACAGGTTTGTGGCCAGCCTCAGCAACTTGTGAGGCCCTCTGCAACTTAGTGAGACCCTGTTTCAAAATAAAGAATAAAATAGGGCTAGGGGTATAGCTTGGAGGTAGAATGCTTCTGGGTTCCATCCTCAGTAGCACACCCAGACACATACACACAGACACACACACAAAATACAAATGTTAGATCTACTAAATCAGAATCTCCAAAGATGTGTTTTAACAAGTGTTTCAAGTAATGTTAAAATTTCAGGGCACTGATGTAGTACAGCCATTGCCCCTTGGATTAAGTGATTTAGGTTCCTTTACCCCCAACTATCTGCTGGGTCTAGTAATGCCTTATTATCTCATTAGATCATTGGTACTGGTAAGATATTTTCCCTAATTAGACCTGTTTTTTTATTGTTATTGTTGCCATCAGAGAGGGAGTTATACGCCGTATTACTTAGCCCATCATTTTGAAAGTGATGATCTTCTGGGTGTAATTTTACCAGTGATTGCCTAATGCTATAATATAACAATATTGCAGTTGGTGGCAATAGAAACCAATGTTAATCAGGGAGACCAAGAGCTGATTGATTTTATAAGTAGTTGGATTATTAGTAAATATTTTTAAAATTATAAACTTTTGCCTTAAAAAAGCAAGTCACAATTTTTATAGCATGATGCTACTTACATAAAAATGATGACTGTATTCATAAGTGCAGTGAAAGAGTAATAGAAGTATACTAATTTATTTGGAATGGTAAGTGGGTATGAGAGAGTGAGTGAGTGGGGAGGCATTTGGATTCTACCCGCTATATTTCTGTTTTCAGTTACTTTATGTTTTCCTATAGCAGTGTATTTATTATTATATCATCATCATTATTATTATCACCTTTTTTGATAAAAAGAAAATCTTTTTTTTTTTACATCCCATATTATTTTATTTTTTTTTATTTTTCAGCACAGATTTTTATACGTTTCTTGAGTACAACAGGGTTACATAGACATTTTTGACGTATCAATCATTGTCAGAACACAAATAGCACCACTTCTTCATTTTCCACTTATAGCCCACATTCTTAACATAGCCTGGTCAAGCAAACTTTCTAGAGTCATAAAACCATAATCCTTTAGGGTCATATATTTACTTTCTAAGAAGTGGGAGGGTCTTTCATCTACGCATCCTAGGTGCAATCTCCAGACTTTGAGACGCCAATGTAGCCATAGCAGACGAGTCAGTATAATTACTCACATATGCAGATAGCAACTGCCAGGGGGGAGAGGGCCCATCTGGGCTCCCACAACTCCCCCGATTTTATTTTAAAATGCACGAAGGACTGTGCCTGTCTTAGGTTGTTTCCTACCAAGTGCATAATCTTACCTGTCATGGGGTCTCGATGAGTCATTCAACGAGCCCTGTCTTAGGTTGATATTGCCCTGAGAAAATCGAACCCATCATTGACTACCAGGCCCTGTGCGAGGCAGTGCTTGCATTTTTATTCCATGTAAATCTGCTTGTATACTAACATAGGCATTAATCACAAGGCGTACAACAAGTGGTAGAATGCATAAGCCAAGAATGACTATTGCTGCTGCTACGATAACTTCTCTCAGCAAGGAGGTAAACGAGGGCCAGGTAGGCACCAAGGATTGAAGCCGATTTACAAATGTCTTAGCTGTTTCTGCCACTTTAATAGAGATGGGCTCCCAATTACATAGATCAAAAATCTCCTGGTGTAACTTTAAAAAATCCTTTTTTTTTTTTTTTCATCTTTCCCTTATTTGGTGCATTGTAATCACACATCTTTGTAAGGTACAAGCTAGTATAGATAAGGACATCCATGCCCACATTTCTCATTTAACCCTTCCCCAATTCCCGCCCCAATCCCTCCTTCTCCCTCTTTCTCAAGGTCAGTTTAGTGATTGACTTTGATGTGTTCATGAAAGTACATCATGTTCATTGGGGTGTCCCCCCTCCCCCCATCACCTTCCATTAAGTCAAATTCTTTGTTCACCTTAGGATTCTCCTTCTTCATCTGGAGTCCCTCTTATGTCCCATTTTCTCCCTAGCTTCCACATATTAGGGAAAGGATATGATTTTTTACTTTTTGTGACTGACTAATCTCACTTAACATAATGTTTTCCAGTTCCATCCATTTCCCTGCAAAGAACATGATTTTGTTCTTCTTTATGGCTGAGTAAAATTCCATTGTGTACATATCCCATAGTTTTGTAATCCATTCATCTGTTGATGGACATCTTGGCTGGTTCCATAGTTTGGCGATTGTAAACTGTGCAGCTATAAACATAGATACACATGCGTTGGTCTTATAGTTTGGTTTCCATTCTTTTGGGTAAATACCCAGAAGAGGTATTGCTGGATCATATGGTAGGATCATTCCCATTCGTCTGAGGATCCTCCATACTGTTTTCCAAAGTGGTTGCACTAGTTTGCAATCCCACCAACAATGTATTAGGGTTCCCACTTCTCCACACCCTCTCCAGCATTTGTTGTTGTTTGTGTTCTTGATGGTTGCCATTCTGATTGGAGTTAGGTGAAATCTCAAGGTAGTTTTGATTTGCATCTCTCTGATTGCTAATGATGTTGAACATTTCCTCATACATTTATTGGCCATTTGTATTTCTTCTTTTGTGAAGTGTCTATTTAGGTCCTTTTCCCATTTTTTGATTGGGTTATTTGTTTTCTTAGCTGTGAGTTTCTTGAGTTCTCTGTATATCCTACATATTAGTCCTTTTTCAGAAGAGTAGCTGGCAAAAATTTTCTCCCACTGTGTGGGCTCTCTGTTGAGGTTCTTGATAGTTTCCTTTGCTGCACAGAAGCTCTTTAGTTTAATGCAATTGTACATTCCTTTTGAAAAGACAAAATTTGAAAAATGAGGGTTTAGGGATATAGCTCAGTAATGGACAGCCTGCCTAACATGTGTGAGGTTTGATCTCTGGCCACCACTGAAAAATTCATTGCAAAATGAAGTTAGACGGCTTTATGGTGCCATTTATTTTGTATTGACCAATTATTTGGGAATAATCATACTTGGAAAATATTCATAGAACTAATAGTTATCTAATTAAGTAACTAAAGTAACTAAATGAGCCGTATCTTTTTCTGAAAACATCTCTGAGTAAATAATTAATGTCCTCAATAAAATATAGCTGTTAGCAGATTTCTTAGTATTGTTAAGATATTTTAAAGTTGATTTTTATATAATGTAAAACATTTAAAATATTTATTTTGAAGTATTATTAAAAGGTTTAAGAGAGTATACTATAAAAATATTATTCTCCCTCTGTCTTTATGCTTTTCCCCTCTTTAGACTCTTGTATTCTTCCAGGAATATTCTTATATGACTTAAAAAGATCATTTCTAAAAGATCAATATGCTAAGAGTAATATTCAGTGAGGCTAACCTGCCTTCATTCATCTTCTTTCCCTCCACACGCTGCTGACCCTTCTTCTTTCTTTCACATTACTGAGCTCTGTCAGTATGTATATATGAAGGCAGAATAGAATTCCTGTATTCTTGTGTAAATTCAGATCAACATGTAGAGATAGAGAAAGGATAAAACAAATATAGCACAATGAAGTATTAATGAATCTGGGCATATAAACATTCTCTATTCTTGTCACTTTTTTGTGCATTTGAAATTATTTTACAATAACAAGTAAAGACAAAAATAATAAATCATGTTTTAATATGTAACAAAAATAATAAATCATATCTTAACATATAACAAAAATAATAAATCATATCTTAACATATAAGAGCTCACTTTAAATCCATGACAAAAATAGCACAAAAAGTCAGTGGGGTAATGAAATAAAAGTGTTATAATGCTGTTTCTCAAAAAGCTAATCAAAAACTTATAGTACAAACCAATAATTTTACTCCTGAGTATATACCCAAGGCAATTAAAGACAGATACTTAAATGTATATACATGCATATTCATAGCAGCAAGATTTATAATAGCCAGTATGTGAAAATAGCCTAAATGTCAGGGGATGAACAAACAATCTCAGCCATAAAAAAAAAAGTATTGATGCCACAGTGTTCATGAACCTTGAAGACATGCTGTATTAAAGAAATCAGACATAAAGCTCAAGAATAACAAGGATGGAACAGAATGGGTATACAGACACAAATATACATATGCTGTTTGAGTTGTGGTAAAGGTGGTACTGCAGAGTAAAAGAAAAATGAATCCTATTTTTAAGAAATGATGTTGGATTAAAGGGGAAGAAAATAAATCATTATCTATATACTCTACCCCAAAGTAAAGTTTATGTAGAATAAAAAGTGAAGCTCTTTCAGAATTAAACATCTATATAGTAATGTGGAATATCTTCATGATCTTGGAATTAACAAATATTTTTAAATGATACAAAAAAACGTAATAATAAAAATGATTTTTAAGTTGGACTATGTTAAAATGAGGACTTCCATTAATAAGCAAGGGAGAGAAAAGATAGACTTACAAAAAAAGATGTTTGCAGTACCTGAGAAAGAACTTTTCTTGAGAATATGCACATAACTCCTACAAATAAGTAAGAAAAAGATGGATAGCCCACTAGAAAGATAGGCAAAAGACTTAATAAGTATCTCATAAATAAGGAAATCCCTCATTAGTTATTATAGAAATTATGGCAAGATACCATGTATACCATAAACTAATACAACTGATAATGTCAAGCCTTGGAAAGAATGTAAAGCAAATGGAATCCTCATACAATGCTGATGGAACTATAAATTGGTACACCTGCTTTTGAAAACTGATTAGAACATATACTAAGTTTGGGTGACTAAGCAATTCCAGTCTTAACTATATACTCAAAAGAAATGCATGCATGGACATACTAAACTATATACACAAGAATGTTTACAGCAACTTTATACTTGATAACCTAATAGTATAAACAACCTAGATGTTCATCAACAATAGAATGGATGAATTGTGGGATATTCCTACAGTGGATTACAGCAGAGTAAAACACTACTGCTACATGTAACAACTTGAAGGAATTTTACAAATAACATTGAGCAAAAGAAGCCAGACACAAAATAATACATATTGTATGATTCATTTTTATGTATTTCAGTAACGTTAATTTGTTATGC
The DNA here is from genome assembly GCA_004027655.1 of Graphiurus murinus. Lineage (NCBI taxonomy): Eukaryota > Metazoa > Chordata > Mammalia > Rodentia > Gliridae > Graphiurus > Graphiurus murinus. The sequence goes on along the minus strand of PVLC010012950.1, from coordinate 7,325 downwards.
AAAGAAGCCAGGATAGTGATTATCTCTGGAGAGGAGTGGACTTTTGTGACTATACTGCTAATGACATTCTCTGTGTTGATCAGGGTTGTAATTATAGGCACGCGTTCATTCTGTAATAGTTTTGAGCTATACTCGTATGTAAGTTTTAAGGAATATATGTTATATTTCAGTATATCACCTTAAGGTTTACCTGCAGATTTTTTATTATCTTCTGCCATATTGTGTCTCAAGCTTGGACTTTTATTTTCCTACTTTGATATTGGATTCCTTAAAAATGTTTGTTATTTTATCAACTCTCTTGACATATCACCAATTTTTTTTCTAACTTCACTATTCTTTCTTTATGACCTCATTCTCTTATTTCATAGATACTCTTTTTACATTTTACACCAATTATAACAAATAATTCAGTGAGATTTTTTTCTATCATTTTCAAAATTTGTTCTTTCCTTATGACTTTCCTATTCAGTAGCCTTTTATTACAGTTAGTTTTGTGTACTTTCCCCCCTCCCTTCCTTGAACATGATGAAATCTGTTCTGACTTACTTTCAGGAATCATAAGGACAATCAACTTCTCTTTAGTAATGGTCAGGTCTGTTGATATCTATACCACAAGAATAAATAGGTATCTATTCCAGTTGACACTTTATAGCAGACAGGGACCAGGAGCATTGTTAGGTTGAAATATTCTACTACTTGCTTCAGTGAATCATATAACTGATAACCCAGGAGTGAGATCATATATTCCCCCCTGGTTATTGCTAGAATTAAGCTTTTGTCATAATTCATGTGAGATATCCTCCTCTTCTCATATACACTAACCCATTCGTATGGAGCATGACTTTCTGCTAGTTATCTTTTGTTCTTTACTGCCTATCTTTTCTGGGAATTTAAGTCATTAAAGTATGTAGAAAGATAGTAGTCAAGGATGAGTACCCTGGCCTCCATAAACAGCAGCACTCATCTAGCAGAGCAACAAATTTTTATAATACTTTGGTTCAAACAGATCCAAAATACCAAGTTAGAATATACAGAAAAGGAACTGGGCGTGGTGGTGCACGCTTGTAAATCCCAGTACTTGGGAGGCTGAGACCGGAGGATCTGGGTTCTTGGCCAGCCTCAGCTACTTAGTGAGGCCCTCCGTAACTTAGTGAAACCCTATTTCAAAAATAGGACTGGGAGTGTAGCTCGGGGGTAGAATGCCCCTGAGTTCAATCCCCAGTACTTAAAAAAAAAAAAGAATATACAGAAAAGGTCTAATTACTAATTACTGTAGTTTTATGGTTTGTTTTAAAATATAGTGGGTAATTCATAGATCTTTCTCTCTAAGCATTTTTCCATCAAGCAATTAATTATTTTAGAATGAAACATTTGATTTATAATATTCTCCAACATCCCTGTTATGTTTTCAACTGGAATTGTGTTGAATAAACATTATAATGGATAGAATTTTTATCAACACAGTATTAATCAGGATGGATAAATTTTGAGTGCAGGATTTGACTGAAACTAGTTTGGGGGTTAGTGTCTCAACTTCTTGTCTGGAAGTACATGGATCTAATACATTTACTTACTTGGCTATTGGTGAGGCATATGAGTATTGCCACAGAGTACTAAGAACCATGATTCTTGGATTTGGGAATCATGAATCCTTTTGAAAAGCGTTTGGAAGATATGTTTCATCTTCCCTCGAAAAGGATATAAACAAGCCGGATGTGGTGGGGCACGCTTGTAATCCCAAGGGAGGCTGAGACAGGAATTTCTGGGTTCAAGGTCAGCCTCAGCTACTTAGTGAGACCTTCCACAACTTAGACTCTGTTTCAAAATAAATAAAAGATAGGACTGGGGGTTTAACTCAGAGGTAGAGGTTCAATCCCTAGTACCGAAAAAAAAAAGGACATAAACATAGAACTTTACATTTAATTTCCTGGCATTAGGGAGCCCTTGAAATCTGTTTATAGATCATAGGTTAATTATTAAATAATTAAGAATTATTAAATTCTTGCTATGAGAGCTAAAATATACCCCAAATAAAGGCATCTAGAAAGTATTATAGGAAAGTCTAGTAAATGATTGGCTGAATCCTTATATTTTGTGTGCAAAGGTCAATACTACTAATTTTGTGATATATAGATTGATAATCAGGAATTGTACTCATATAACAAAATAAGAATATTGAATTTCTTTGATGACCTGAATAAAAAGTACTTTTAAGAAGAACCTTGTAATGTCCAGGCTAAACAAGGAACAGTTATAAAAGCAGTAAGAAAGACAAATAGACCAGGTATCAGAATATGAACTTTCTAGTCACTTAGACCTGAATTTGAATCTCAGCTTTACCAGTTACTAGCTATGAAATTTAGGCAGTTCACACATACTGAGTCTAAACATGTTACAGTTGCTACTAAGAACAACAACAATAATTAAATGAACCAAGAAAATAGAGCATTTCTGAAGTTAAATGTGAAGCTGTGGGTAAGAAGAGCCAAGTATTCAAAGTGAGTTTGGATTAAGTTTCTTTGCAGTTAAAAGGTACTGGTTTAGCAAGAGCTAATTCTTATAGAATTTTAAGATTGTAAGTCTTGAGTTGAATTCACCAAGAAAGTCAGTATTGTTAATAATTAAGAAATTTGAAAAAAAGAGCTAACGAACAGTTGTACAGATCAGAGATGCATATGTGCTTTAAAGGTTCACCCAATAGAATATATTGCCGTGTGTGTATGTGTGTATGTGTGTTACTGAGGATTGAACAGGGACATTTTACCTCCAAGCTACACCCCTAGCCCTATTTTATTTTTATTTTTGAAACAGGGTCTTGCCAGGTTGATGAGAGTCTCACTACTTGCTGAGGCTGTCCTCATACCTGCAATTCTCTTGTCTCGGCCTTCCAAATACTGGGATTATAGGCATGTGCCACCATACCTGACTATATTGCCATTTTGTAGATTATTAATATTTAATCTCTCAATAATATCAGCAGTAGCAACTACTCGCATTTATTAAGAACTTAATCTGTGCTAAAAATTGTGCTAAATATACACATCTATCCCTCCCTATTTCCTCCCTCCCTTCCTTCCTTCCTGTCATTGAATCCAGGGGCATTCTCCTCAGAGCTACACCCCCAGCCCTTTTTCTTTTTTATTTTGATGCAGGGTCTTGCTAAATTGAATTATTGAGGCTGACTTCAAACCTCTGATCCTCCTGTCTCAGCCTCCCAAGTACTGGGATTACAGGTATGTGCCGCCTCATCCAGCTGCATTATTTCTTTTGATCTACATAACAAACTCTGGGAAATAGATATCATCATCTGCATTTTGTCAATGAAGTAGGTCACTGACTTTATTAAATGGGACCTAGAATTTATTCCCACATCTATATTTCTACATAATGATAATAAAAAATATGAAACCCCAAGTAACTTCTAAATGCAAAGATTAAAGTGTTATTTGTTTTTATTCTAATTTTTATTTTACCATATATTTTATTATATTCTAAAAGTGGGCAAAATATGTATTGGATTTTTTTTTTTTTTTTTAGTTAACCCAATTCAATTCACTGGAATCGTCTATTATTCTAACCATCATTATTAATGTATGTGTTTATACAGTGGAACATGAGGGGAAAATTCAAGTAGCCAATTAGTCATTGAAATAAGCACAAATGTTTCATTTGTTTACTAGTTTTTTTCAGATAGAGAATATAACATCTTGTAATTTTTTGCTAAAATTAAATTTACTTTTAATTTTATATAACAAAAGAACATACTGAAACTATACCGTGTACTGATCATTTATATAAGAAAATCTTATCTGGTTGCAATCTACTTCTGGTTTAAGTAAAACTAAGTAAATCTAAGGTATCTTTTCTTGGTTGGTAAATCATTTGTGGAACTGGGCCTGGTGGCACATGCTCATAATCTCAGTACTTGGGAGGCCAAGGCAGGAGTATCATAGGTTTGAGGCCAGCCAATTTAGTAAGATCCTGTTTTAAAATTTAAAGAAAAAAGGGGAGAGGGCCTGGGGATGTAGCTCAGAGTTAGAACACCCCTGGTTCAATTCCCAGCACCAAAATAAATATTTTTGTGAGGACAATTAAGAGAGTCCTTGGTACATAATATTTTGCTTCCAACTATTAAAAAACTAGGTTATAATTTGTAATTTTTTTCTAAAAATATTTTAATGTGGCTTTAAGGAATATGCTGCTTGAGAACTTTAAATATGAGTTAATAATTCCCTTTAGTTAAAATTACACTTCTCCTAATTTTTAGTATAATATGTTGGTGTGACAGCGAACAAAAACAAAAAGAACCTAATGCCAATATGTTGCTGTTATAAGATTTCTATGTCTGAAGGTAGTAGTCTAGTTAATTTAAAATGAAAGAGAAATACTGAAATTCCTTCACTAGTGACCCTTTGGTTTTGTAAAAATGTTTATACTTACAATAGTATTTTGCACTTTTCATATGATTAAAATTTGATTCCTTTCCTTATTTTTGGATTGGCTTTCTTTTGTCTACATTATTTTCTTTTCTTTAATTGAAAAAAAAAAAAAAACTAATGGAACCAAATATAGGATGGTACCACTGTTTTCTCCTTCTTTTGTATAATCTTGTTGCGTGTCTCTACATAAGCTGTTCTGGCCACTCATCATAGTAACCAGCTGGGCCATTTCACCTGCTGGAGCCATTAAAGAGGACTCTCTCCCCCTAGATTAATCCCCTCCGACATTAGTTTTTTGCACTGACAACTGGAGCAGGCATTCAGAATTTGCAGGTGGCCAGTGTGACGCACATAATTGCCTACAATTTTAGGCAATGAATAAAAATGGTCTACATTACTTGTCAAAGGTTGTATATGCAGTGCCAAGTGAGATCTATGGGAAGCCTTTTAGGGTTTAAAGAACAGTTAATAGCAAGGCTGCACAGGGCTTTTTTAATCATAATGCATTTGTAATATAGCACTTTGATCTTCTCCTTGTAGGAAATGGTGTTACATTAGCCACTTTTAAACATTTATGAGTGAAATTCAGTTATAGAAGAGTAAAAGTGATTATTCTTAAGCAGAACATGTTAGATTTCATTAAAAGTTTTTAGCTTGCCCCTTCCTTGTTAAAATCTGTGGGAAGTCCTTTTCCTGGAGGGTTTCAAATCAGGATCTAAGGATATTGGGCTTTTTCCTTATTTTTCCTGTTGGTAACAGCAAGATTAGGAAAGAAGGTATACTAAATATTGAGATAATTTATACAAGTGGACATTTATAGGAGAAAAATTGACTATGGTAGAGTAAAATACATTGATGAAAATCCATGAAATCTAATAATAATAATTCTGTTACAATAAATTTTGAGAAATACATATTTAAACATATCCATAAATTATCTTTACAACAACAGAAATCACAAACAACAACAACAACAAAGCCCCAGATGACTCTCAAATGTGCTTCTTCTGGGAGAGCTAAGTTTGACCTTTCAGACCCCAGAGCCTTTTATTAACACCTGCCTGTAAGGAGACCTTGCCACACGCAGCTTTTAGATTCAGAACCACAAAACTGATGAGGAAAGGCTTGAAGGGTTCAGTTTGTGTCACTTGCTGTTTGCCGTTTCCATTTCACAGATGATTAATCTTTCTGTGAAGAAAGGCCAGAGAAACAAAGCACATTGGGCTCTTCCTGCAGTTACTCCTTCTGAATGCTCACTAGCTTGCTAACTAAAAGGCCTTTAGATTTCCAGCAGAGAGAGATGTTCTGAAAGTGAATGCAGCTGGTTGGAGGTCACCAGTGCAAGGCTCTTGCCATTGTGTAATGGAGGCTTTGGCAGGTTGGGGTGGGGGAGCAGCGGGAGAAGTGGGCAGGGAGAAGGTGTTGGCAAAAAATTAATTCAGAAGCAAAAAGGTTTTGGTCAGTTGATTTAATATTTTGGAGGATAGATCATCAATAATAGGCTCAATTTCACCTATCTTGCTTTTTCTTTTTAAGAAAAAAATATAGTTTCTTTCCAGTATACTTCCCCCTCCCATTTCCTAGTGGTATGTTTGCCTTGCATGTGGCATCGCTAGGTAATGTTGAAATATTATTAACCTTTGTATTCTGTCTTTGATGTGATTGAATTATCTTGAAATTTTTGAGACTATTACTAATTTTGCTAAAATCATTGTTTTATATGTTAAAAATGTAATGCCTCAACATCATTTCAGTGATATTTTCTTAAATGAGATACTGAAAATAATTGTTACTGTGGCTTAGTTCGCCTTTAATTTAAAAATTTTTATTTTATTCTGAGGATTTTTAAACTTCGAATATGTACTCTCTAAATGCCTAGTATTCATCTTCTGTTTACGTTTTTCTCAATCATGTATAGGACATAATGTGCAAAGTAAAATCCTGGGTTATAGATCAAAAGAAACCTGTTCGCTTCTATCATGATTGGAATGACAAAGAGGTAAGTAATAAATATCATGCTATCTATTACTGCCTTTGCTTTGGTTTCTTAGAGAACAAATTAGAGTTGTTATTATTTTATACTTATCATTATATGTAGTTAAACTTTTATTTCTGTCAGTAATTACTTATTCCCAGGCTTGTTGATTTTTTTTTTTTCTTCATCTCTGTGTCTCTTGATATTTCACAACTAATCTTTGGGAGATAAGAATTATAAAAATAAAAATACCTACTTGTTTTAAAGAAAGTTTACTTTTAAATTATTCAGTGAGCCGGGTGTGGTGGCGCACGCTTGTAATCCCAGCATTTGGGAGGCTGAGACTGGAGGATCCAGGTTCTCGACCAGCCTCAGCTACCTAGTGAGGCATTCGGCAACTTAGTGTGACCCTGTTTCAAAATAAAGAATAAAAAATAGGGCTGGGGATGTAGCTCGGAGGTAGAATGCCCCTGACTTCAATCCCCAGTACCGAAAATAATAATAATAATAATAATAATTCAGTGATTTACTCCATACTTACCCAACTTTTAAAAAGGGTTCTTTTCTCTGTCTTCTGTTTAGATTGAAGTATTGAATAAACACTTATTTTTGACCTCAAAACCAATGGTCTACTTGGTTAACCTTTCTGAAAAAGACTACATTAGAAAGAAAAATAAATGGTAAGTTTTTCTTCTCCAGATATACCCAAATGCATATTTATACATATATCCCCCAACACACACACACATCCATACATATCACTGTTTAATTTTAATACTTTTTCCTTATGAAAAAGTTTTAAATGGTTGAGAAAGAAAGCTTTGCCTGGTATTAAATTTAAACATGAGTTTTCTAATTGATTTACACAGAGAGAACTTTTTAAAAAAACTGAATTAAATTAGTCAATTTTA
>PVLC010012949.1:0-42979 GCA_004027655.1 Graphiurus murinus | reverse complement strand
CCATCTCTTCTATTTCAAGTTATAAAAGCACATATTTTTAGATGGATTGATAGACATACAGAGTGTATCTATCTTTTTATAAACATTTACCTGTCAGTGTCTGTAACTTAGGGTGCCTTTAAATAAAATCTCAACCGAATTAACCTAAAATAAAATGTTCTTTCTATGTGTTCCCTGAAAAAAGATGAACCCAAAGAAAGACAACTTAAACTCATTCCAGAGAAAATGGGGAATAAATGAGAATACCAGGTAGAGTTAGAGGGTTATTTTGATGAACCAATTTCTATATATATGAAGGAAGATTAGCACTCATAGGGTCCTATATTTTAAACTAAATCACTGCATGAAAGCAGAGGGAATATCAGGAAGAATTTTATTCTTAAGTCTGGTTAACACTTTCCTCCCTATATAGAATTTGAGATTTCAGAAGAAAAGCACAATTTAGGCAGCCCCTCACTCTTTCAACAAAGAGGCAAGGAGGTCAGCTCCTGAGCCAGGCACCATGTTAGGCTCTAACAGAAAGTGGTAAACAAAAGCTCTTTCTCACGCTCATTTGGGATTAAGAGAAAGGAATAAATAAATACTGGTACTGGTGCATTACAAACCGAGATAAGTGCTTTAAAAGAAAAGAATGGAGACTATAAAAAGCAAATGACAAACAACTGTAAGTGGGACAGGGACACTGGCTAAACGGCTTCTGTGAGAAGGGGCTGTTGGAATTTAGATTTAAAGAACAAGGTTGAGTAACCAAGAGAAGGTGTGTGTGTGTGTGTGTGTGTGTGTGTGTGTGTGTGTGTGTGTGTATATGTGTGTAAGGGGGGGCAGTCTTCCAGACTCAGAGAGGAGTTTGCAAAGATGGGCCCCCACCCCAAACACCACAGGGGGCCTGGCCAGCAACTCCTTGTTAAAGTTTTGGTCTTTATTCCAAGAGCTGTAGGAAGCCATTCAAAGGTTTTAAGCAGGTTGGAGACAGGATCAGATTTGTGTTTTGGAAAGAGTACTCTGGCTGCCACATTGAAAACAAATTGGAAAGCCATTGTCTAAAAGCCAATTGTTTCACTAAGTGAATGTGAAGGGCTGCAGCTGTCACAATCACTATCCCTTGGTCACCTGATCCCACTAAAATTTTTTTCTCCACCCCTGAGGACATTTGGAAGCTATTTTAGGTGGGAGATTAAGAATTTCTTCATTCAGATTATTATATGTCAACATTTGAGTTAGAGACACAATGCCTTTCTGTCTGCTCAAAATTTTGATTGGCACAAGTAGTTGCTATTCTTGTCTATGATTGTACAAATAAGGCCTACTATGATTGTACAAATAAGGCCTAGCAAACGTGTGCAGCGTAGAGTCAGGGATAATAACATAGTACTTTCCTCCTCTGTGTTGACATCTGTCTAGTTTCCCTTCTGCATGTGGACTTTCCATGCTTCTCTCCCTGCCCCTGACTTGCCTGCTTTCCCCTCATACATCCAGCCCCTGAACTGTTGTCTTAACAGTGCTGTAATTCCTGATTGAGGATGCGGAACTTACAAACACCTTGGATACCAGGCAGGATCCAGTCACCTCTGACTAGCTTGTTACCTTGTCTTAGAAAGGCCCAATTGTGGGTTAGGGATGTAGCTCATTGGGAGAATGCCCACCTAGCCTGCCTGAGGCCCTGAGTTCCATCCTTAGCACCACAAAACAAACAAATGAAAGAGAAAAGCTTGATTACCAAGACCCATTTGCCAAATTTCATCAAACAAAGACTGAAACCATGAGTGACCTATTCCTCTCATCAGAACACTGAATCTCTGGCTCAATTTAGAAGTAGTGCTGGGGCCCAAGGAGCTGTGTAGGGCTGGTATTGTGAACTGAAATAAATAGAGGGGTGTAAGAACAAGGAACCAGGCAGGTCTAATGACCCTACCCACCTTTCACCTTAGCCACTACAATGTTTCTGTAGAAGCCCTTTTGCTCTCAGAAGGTATCCAGAGCCCACCCTCCACCATGTTTACAGTTCCCTTCCATACTCCAGGCAAGTGGCCCTCACTGGGTGTAATGGCTTTAATTCTTGTGTCTTCTTATACTAAGCCCAGTCAGTTCCTCCCTTAAGTTCCTCTAACTTAAACTAATTGTGGGGTCTGCAGCCACACAGAAGGCTAATCCTTTGTTGACAAGAAGGCCCTTTAGTACTTTAAGAGTGGCATTATGTCTCCTAAATCTTCTCCAGCCTGGAGGGCCTTATTTCTTTGCTTCTCTAGTGAGGTTACCAGTGCCCTGACTTCTTCCCAGCTCCTCTCCAGACCTGCTAAGAGTTTGAAAAATAATTCTTCTTCTTTTTTTTTTTTTTTTTTTAGGACTGGGGGTTGAACCCAGGTACTCTACCACTGAGCTCTATCCCCAGGCCTTTTTAGTTGTTTTTATTTGAGGGTCTCACTAAGTTTCGGAGGCTGGCCTTGAACTTGCTATCCTCCTGCCTCAGTCTCCCGAGTAGCTGGAATTACAGATATGTACCACCAAGCCTAACTGAAAAATACCATTCTTGAGAGATATGATTGGTTGCTTAAACAGGCTGGGCTAAATCAACTTGATTCTTTTATCCATTCTTTTCAAACCAGCTCCTTTTAACACCCGTATACAAAATTTGAAACAGACTCCTAGGTTTTCTAATGTGTGAAATAAGAATGATCCCTTAGGGCCTTACAAGTCTGACAATTCTATAACTGCAGTCCAGTCTAGTTTACTCAAAATGATCTCCTAATCATCAAATCCAAAGGCCCTTTATGATTTTCCTTCCTCTTGGAACCCTAGCCTTTTCATGTTAACTATATTCTTGGCTCTCCAGGGATGCATGATAAGCCCTCAATATATATCAGTCCCAGTGATTGTGACTATATCAGCTTTGAAACTGATCCCCATTGTCAGAAATACTTTCCTAAAGAAAATTCAATTTTTGCTTAAAGATTTCAAATAGTCTAGCTCCAATATTTTCTTACAGCCCCATTCCTAATGTTGTGTGTGTGTATGTGTGTGTGTGTGTGTGTGTGTGTGTGTGTGTGTGTGTGTGTTTTGCTTTGCTTTGGTTTTGACACATCAGCCAAGTTACATGATACAGAATGGAACCATTTCTCATTTCCTAGATGTTTTCATTTCTTCAAGATTTTTATTATCCAGTTTTTCCATTTAGAACTTCTCTTCTTCCAAACTTCTTTATGTCTTACTACTTGTTCTTTAAAATTCATCAAAAATGGTATCTCTTAACAAAGTATGGTAGTGCATGCCTATAATTCCAGTACTTGGGAGGCTGAGACAGGAGGATTGCAGATCCGAGGCCAGCCTCGGCAATTTAGTGAGAGCCTATGCAACTTAATAATACCTTATTTTAAAAAATAAAAAGGGCTGGGATTGTAGATTGGAAGTAGAATGCTGCTGGGTCTAATCCTCAGTATCAAAACCAAAATGAAATATCTACCTATCTATCTACCTATCTGTCACCTGCCTTTTTTTTTTTTTCAATTACTGTGATTTCTCTTTCCTTTGAACTCCTAAAACCTATTGACATCCCTCCTAGTATACATTCAGATATACAAATGTGAATGATTTCTAAATTTAGAGTATACCATCTTTCCAAAACCACTATCTTTCCAAGACAGAGAAAACAATGGAAACTACTCCACCTTTCATCTTGCATTACTTTAGACAAAATCCTATCTGAGAACCAGGAAAGCCATAATTTTCTATAATGCTTTGCCTATAATTTGTAAAACAACAGAACATATTCCTGTGGACATGTTTAAAATCTTTCCCAGATGCCATGATTTTAGTACTGTATGGCAATGTCTTCCTGATACCCACCAAACATCCAGATGTTAAAAGAATCTAGAGGATGGGAATTAAAATGATTAGCAATTTTGTAAGTAGTATTTTTGTAGAATTAATTTATATATGAAGAAGGAGAAGAAGGAAGTGGGCTGAGAAGGAAGAGGTGGGAGAAGGAGGATCTGGAGCTAGAATTATTTTACTTAGAAAAGGGAGGGACAGAAAATGTTAGCAACTGGTTTTTGAGTATCTAAAAAAAAACCATTGTATGAGTGACAGTGAGCAGCTGTTTCATGTTCCTATGTAGAGAAAGGACAGATGCTTTTGGGCTATTGCAAAAGAGACTTCAAAGAGACATTAGGAAAAGTCTCCAGACTCTAAGGCTGATGCAACTGTGGAGTAGGATAACATGATGACAACCAAGGGGCAGAGGGACATCTCTCTACACTGAGGGTCAGGGTGGTACCTGTTTAGAAGAAAGGGCACTAGAAGAAAAAGATGCTGAAGATAAAGCTCACTCAAGGATTTTATCTATTCCAATGAGGTCATACATATAGAGAAAGAAGTGCTCCTATCACACAGTATAAGAGGAAGCTCTAAGAAAACCCAAGATAAGAATTTAATCTACACTGAGAGAAGGAAGGAAGGTTCATAAATAAGGCATTGCAGATAGATGCAGATTTTGAAACCAGTCTGGTTGGTTCTCCAGAATTACCACTTCCTAGTTTTGCCACCTTGAATTAGTCACTAAACTGCTCTAAGAATGGCTTTCTCATCTGTATATGGGGGATAATACAGTACCTTCTTCACAGAGATTTTGTGAATAGTCACTGAGATTATGCTTAGTAAATGTCCACTTTCCTCATCTTATTAGATATGAACCACCTTCTAGGCACTGCGTTAGGTATTTTCCAGTCATCATCTCCTTCACAGAGCAATCATTCAAGCCCTACATAAAATAGGATGATATGATGACTTTTCAACAGAGTTATGTTCTTTAATTAAAAATGAAAGCCCTAGGTATCAAAGACCAGCCTGCTGAGTTCCCTTACCTTTCCCAGCCATGAGACATTTCCCTGATGTCTGCAGCACGTCTTTGACGTCTGGGACAGAAGACCAATTTGCCTCCACCCCCACGTGGCTCCACCTGTCACCACTATTATGTGATATTTATAAAATTAAACTGAAAGGCACTAACTTTTTTCTTCATTATGCCATAAAGCTCACAAATATGGTGTCTGTTTAATAAAATGAATGGATATCAGAAAGAAAATCCTTGTGTTTATTTACACATGCACACATACACACACATATACTTTATATATTCATATAAGATAATGTATTCATGTTCAATCTGAACTGCAGTATATTTCTCACCATCTTATGAACTTTTGATACAGGGTTTTTGTTTTGTTTTGGTTTGGTTTGGTTTGTTTGTTTGTTCTGTAGCCTGTGGTTAGGACACAAAGTACATTTTCCTTGAGTCATTACTTTTTTCATCCTCTACCATTTGCCTTCAGAAAAAGTCATTTTCTCAAGGATCCCAGGGTGTGAATCCTTTAACTCTTCTGTTTATATCAAGTAAAGAAATCATCATTCTAATCTTGGCCAGCAGTTATTGTATATCTATATATACACCTGGCAAGGTTTCAGTTCCCCATATGAGAGTCAGTTAGAAAGCACAGAATCCTGAAGTTACCTATGCAGTTATATTAGGGGTGTGTGTGTGTGTGTGTGTGTGTGTGTGTGTGTGTGTGTGTGCCCTTTTATAAGGAAAGTGGATTTCCAGGAGCATGGATAATGAGGCATGTGCTCCATTCCTAGCAAAACAAAGAGTTCAGTACAAAGTTATATATAGCTTGATGCAAAATGTATTAATAACTCTTCCTATGCTAACAGTGAAATTTAAAAATTCAAACTGTAGGGTTGAATTTATATGGCTGAATCACAAAGAGTCATCATAATTGGAATTTCAACAACACATTTGGATGATAGAAATCAGTGGGCCATGACAATCTTTACTTTGAGTTATACATAAAGATAGCTTAGAACTTGAATGAGACATGCATGATGTATAAAGAAATCCTTAGACACTATGAAAATAGTTTACCACTGTGAAGAGAAAAGAGGAAGGTTCAATTACTTTGGCTATAAAAACTACATGTAATACAAAATACCAACAGAACCAGCTTTGTTTTCCAGTTGTCCTCAGAACTGCATAATGGCAGAATTCTGGGGAGTAGATGAAGATGATTCAAGGGTATGCCTGACACATTGTTATAGAAACAGCCACAATAATGATAAAAGTCTTAAATGATCCCAGAATGGATAAAGGAAATACTAGTACATTCGGTTCAGTAAAGCATTCTTTCACAGGAGATGCCAAAAATATGAGCCTTTGAAGTGAGGAAGACTGGAGATTGAGCCCTACTACCACCACTTCCTCTGTATTGGACCTTGGGAAAATCCTTTACCTCGCTAACATGAATTTCCTCATCTGTAAAGTGAGGACACAATAATAATAATGAGAAAATAAATAAATAACCTGACTGACAATGCGGGACTGATGTAAGAATTCAAAATGTGTTGTGAATAAGGTCCTTAGTATACGGTCAGAAAACTAGTCACCACTCAATAAATGCCAGCTATGGTATTGATAATGACAAAAGTACAGGTGCTAAAGAAGAGGAGGAGGACAGAAATGAAGAAGAAAACCAGAAAGATTCTACATTTATATTCTTTGTTAAAAGCAACTTCACATAGGAAGTAATAGGTGATAAAATGAGAAAATGTTCTTACTCCTTCCAAGAATGAAATACAATGAGCACTTAACTGGATTATTTGACCTATGTTTGTAGAAAATTATTCAATGTAAAATTAATATGAATCATGTAGATTTGACAAATAGGAAAAAGGTTTTTAACTTAAAATTTAAATGAATGTTAAATGTGCTATTAAAAAAGATTCTGTCCTTGGCTCAGACCTTACATGGTTGAGAGTTTATTGAAGAAAGCAGCCTCTTCACTCTCCCTCTTTTGCAGGAACAGTGGAGCTGGAACGGGCCACAACAAAACTTAAAGCTACATGAGTGGGAATTGTGTTTAAATTAACAAACTGGTCCTAAAATTAATGCAGCAATGCAAAAGACCTCAAATGTTCAAGGCAATCTTAAAAAAGGAAAACAAAGTTTGAGGACTCACTGCTAATTGATTTCAATATTCTATGAAGCTGTAGCAATCCAGACAGTGCAGTACTAGCATAAAGATTAACAGATTGATCAATAGAAGAGAATAGAGAGCACAATAATAGACCCGTATTTATGCAGACATTTGATTTTTACAAAGGTGCTGAAGCAGTCCAGTAGGAAAAGGAGTTTCTATAAAATACAATAAATAAAAGGAAATAAATACAAATAAATTGGATATCCATATAGGAAAAAGTCAACCTTCACCCCTACCCTACATCATATACATAAATTAAATCAAGATAGATAGTGGATCTACACATAAAAACTGAGACCATTTTAGAAGGAAACATAAGAGAATATCTTTATGAGTTAGGGATAAGCTAATTTTTTTTAAGCTAAAACAAAGAAATACTGACCATCAAAGAAAAAATTGGTAAATTAGACTTCATCAAATGAAAAGCTTTTTCCATCAAGACACTGCCAACAAGGTAAATAAGCAAACTTCATACTGGAAAAAACTATTTGAAAAACATCTATCTGGCAAAAGACCAATCTCCAGGATATAAAGCGTAATACAAGTCAAATAATTCAGAGCCAAAAGATTTGAATAGACACTTTACAAAGAAGATATATGAATGGCCAATAATGGCATGAGATGATGATTAAACATCATTAGTCATCAGGGAAATGCAAATTAAAAGCAAAATGAAACACCATTACATATCCATAGGCTGTCTAAAACTAATAAGACTGGCACCACCAAAAATTGGCAAGGATATGGGGTGATGAGAACTCTCATCATTATTGGTAGTAGTGAAAGTAGTACAACCTAGAGTAGGTATGACCTACTATGACCCAGAAATTCTACCCATGGGTATGCACCCTGGAGAAATTAGAACAAGTGTCCACAAACCCTTATACAAAAGGGCTGGGGTGTAACTCTGTGGTGAGGCCATGGATTTGATGCCCAGCACTGCCAAAAAACTTGAACAGTAATGTTCATAAAAACTTTTTTCATAATAGCTAAAAACCAGAAACGATTCATAGAATAATATAGCAATATTCATATAATGGAATCCTATTCAGCAATGGAAATGAAAAATAATTGACCAATTATATACAATAGTATGGATGGATCTCAAAAACATAATGCTGGTGAAAGAATCATGGCACAAAGATTCATTTATAGAAGTCCTTCTAAGGCAGGCAAAACTACTTTGTGGTAGAAATGTCTGAATAGTGGGTAGCTTAGGGGGGAAAAAAACTGGCTGTGAAGGGGCATGGAGGAAATTTTGGGGATTCCATGAAAAAGGCCATGGTAAGAAGGTTACTGAGTTCATTGGTGGCAGATCATAATCCAGAGAGATACTTACACTAGCTAAGAAAGTTAACATAGGGAGAATTATACATAGCCCTAGAGACAGGGCCAAACTGAAGTATGCTTATAAGACACAACAGAGTTGTAGAAGTAGTCAACTCAACCAGACCCAACAGAGAGATGAAGTGATCTAATTCCAGGATGTTAAGAGAGGTATGATAACTAAAATACAAGGCTCCTGTAGTCCATCACTGTTTCTCTACCAGGCTAGGTTCAGTTTATGATAAAGATGTTATGAAGTATGCATGTAGGGGGTGATTCAGAGAATGAAAGAGCCCGTTCTCATTCAATCTGCTTTCTGGTAGGGAAAAAAATAATGATATTGAATAATAAGAGACAATTCAGGGATGTAATGTTCTCATTGAATATTTACAGGTTTGTCATGTGAAAGGGGATTAAACTTGTGTGAATGTCAAGTACAATCCATGGGTGGCTGCTACAGAAAATAGATTTCAGAGCAAGCAATATAGGAAGAAATTTTCTAGAAAGTAGAACAACATGAGGGCTAACAGCATGGGGCTTAGAACAAGGTTGCTTGGCTTTGAATCCTAGTCCTGTTGAGACCTTAAACAAAGTATTTGCCTTCCTGCTTCCTCAGTTTTCTAACTAGGAGAACAGAATAAAGAATATTATCTTCTAGTATACATGGCCAATAATTATATGAAAAAAAAATCCTCAATGTTATTAGCCCCCAGGGGAAAAGTAAATCAAAACTATACTGAGATTGCATCTCACCCCAGTCAGAATGGCTACTATCAAGAAAACAAACAAACAAAAAATAACAAATACTGGCAAGATTTTAGAGAAAAGGGGGCCCTTAAGCATTATTGGGGAGAATATAAACTAGTGGAGCCACTATGGAAATCAGTGTGGAGGCTCCTCCAAAAAACAAAAATAGAACTACTATATTATACAGCTACACCACTCCTGGAAATCAAAGTTGGCATTCAGTAAAGATGCCTGCATGCCCATGCTTATCATGGCACTATTCATAAGAGCCAAGTTATGCAATCAGCCTAGATGCCCATCACTGGATGGATGAGTGAGAAAAAGAACATGTGGTATATGGGCACAATGGAGCATTATTCAGCCATATGGAATGAAAGCATATCATTCACAGAAAAATGTACGTAACTGGAGATTATCCTATTAAGCAAAATAAGTCAGACTCAGAAATATATAATGTATTGCATGTTTTATCTCATGTGAAATCTCAAAAAAAAAAAAAAAGATGATAGGAAGACAAACCAAACTAGAAGAGGCCTCTCAGGGAAGGGAAAGGGACCAGGGGGAGAGTGGGGAAAGGATGAAAGAGGGATGCATAGGGAGGGTGGATAGGATCAAAAGTACATTATATGCATGTATATCACAATGGAGCCCATTATTTTACATTAATATATGCTAATAATTCAAAGGAAAAAAGAATAGTATCTTCTAATAGATTTAGAGTAACTTAGTTCTAAAATGGTTAGAACACTGGCACACACTAAGCACACAATAAATACTAGCAATTTTAGTTATTGTTATTGATAATGCCAATGATAGGACAGCCTTGAGGGGGTGATGTGTACCCTCCAAGGCTTGGCCCTAGCTGAGGTGCGTGGACAGCAAGCAGGAAGTCATACCATGAGAGAAAGCCACTGTGAGAGGACGATGGTGGCGGGCTGGTGACTTTCGGCTGATGGCTGTCCACCATTTGTGGGGTGAAGAGGTGGTACAGGTGCACACAGGATCTCAGAACAACCACAAAGGACTTATTCTCCAACATTTCTATTTCCACTTGCAACAGCATTGCAACAACTAGGTTCTAAATGAAAATACCTTTGTTTTTGTTTTAGCAAAAATACTAAAATTCATTCCCACAAATACTGCTGCAATTTCAGTATTTTTAAAACTATCCACAGGTACTTATTTATACAATAAATAATACAATTTATACAATAAATAAATATTTATACAATAAATAATTTATTGTTATAAATAAGTACTTATTTATAGTTATAAATAAGTAAAATCCTTGAGAAAAAGTGAGCATCTTGAATAATGGCAAGGTCCAAGGACACACATTCATTCTTTTATTCAATACTTATCAGAAGCTTCGTGTATGTGAGGCGCTATGCTAGGCACTGGGGATATTTAGATTAATATTAACGAGCCACAGTCCCTGCCTTCAAAGATTTTACATTCCAGGCACATTAGTTGAAAATAAAGTACAAAAGATTAAGAAGCACTAAGCCAGATGAACCTTAGAGAAAGAAGCTTTTCAACACTGAGAGTCTATAATTCTTGATATGATAAGCAGCAGCAGCAGCAACAGCCCAGTAGATAAGTGTAGTACAAAGAAGAGACAAAGAAAGCAACAACCAAACAAATAAACAAATCCCAGTGGCCTAGAGTTAGCCTTGAAGCTGTACGGCATGCAAGTTAGAGGAATTGAAGGTCACTACACTTTGGAAACATTAAGCATGAGGACAAAAAAAGCAAATCCTATGTGACTAAGTAGAGAAATGACTACTTTAGAAACAAAACAGAAATTCTTTAAAATAAAGTATAATGCAAAAAGCAAAATCTGCCCAGTCATAATTATAGACACTGAATTATTAAATACATATATTATATTCAGATGGGATGGGGTGAACCAGCAGAGGGTACAGGAAATGGGTTGTTGAGAACTTTTATAAAAACTAAGTATTGTAGTTTGGGAGCTGGATGAAAAACTATGTTGCTAAAGATATGTTTCACAAAGAATATGACATGAAGTGAATAATTTAAAAGATATAGTTTCAACAAAAGAAGTTTAAGGTAAAACAAAAATTTCTCCTGCAATTACTTTTAGTACAATGTTGATGGAAAGTAAAATCTTCCAGGAAGTCATTGCGAAGCTCTTAAGACATGTAAGTATTTCAAATCTCCAAAGCCAGATGGTATTCATTGTGAGGTCCCAGGAGGACTTAAATGTAAATGGTCATAGCATTGGCCAGGACATAAAATACAGCCACAATGCAAGATTCTTACCTAAGCATCCATCTCCACTGGGACTTTCCTCTTGAACAAAGGTTTGAGAATTGGGTACCATCATCTGTTAACAGAGGAATTATTTGGGGAAATTAGAAAGTTGTTCTGTTCTCTGGGGATACAAGAAATTAAGAAACTCTGAGCCTCTTGAATTCTAAAACACTTGTTTCAAAGACTAATTGAATCAGTATGCAGTTATCTTGATATATTCTGGAGAAAAATAAAATCAATATTCAATTTAAATTGTTTCTGGGGAAGGATAAGAAAATGGGGGAAACTAATCCAACATTACTTTCCAAAAGCGATTTGTGTTTTTTTCCCCCCAAATTTCCTAAAGTGAATATATATTATGTCTATAATCAGGAGAGATGGTTGAAACAAAGCACTGTAGTACAGCAATATAAAAAAGTTTATTAAAATACTTATCTTAAAGAGTATAATTAATTGTGGTGACTCTACTCAAAAAGATTTAGGATAGCCAAGCATAATAAATAAGAATTAAGGCAAACACTCTGGGTTAGGACTCCAAATCCAAATAGAGACTGTAAGATGGATGGCCCAATGCATGGTATGAAATTGAACAGCCTAGCATTATTTTATTCAGCAATAGAGAAAAATTATTAGAGACTTTATTGAGCTATTCAAACCCTCAATGAAATCTGAGCAACCTCATATTTTAACCTATATGTGCTAAGGAGAAAAAAGGGACATTGTATGAAATTAATAACCAGGAAAATTAGGAAAAAATGAATATTTCACCTCATATAGAGCTAAAGTATTGAATATTGTGTCAAAGATTATAGTAAGAAAATCAGAGGTATGTATTTTATGATCATTAATTACATTTGTTACCATATATATAACTTTTTTTTCCTATCAATCTCTCCTATAGATAATCCAAACCTATCAAAAGAAGTAGGGTATTGACTGGTTACCCATAAAGAGATTACATTTCTTTCCCTTGCTCACTAATATCGCCTGGGACACATACACATTGGTTATGTGTCCATAACCAATTTGTATTATGAAGCTAATGGCCAGCAAGAAATTATTCTTGGCTGCTAAACACAGTCAATGTCTTTAGATACCTAGAGGGGGAGCATGGATTTGACCACTCATGGGAGACAGTTACTCCTCCTGCAAGATTTTTCTGTAGGTGAAGCTTCTGGTCCTTGGTCAGGAAGGTCAGCATATTTCCCAGGGAGCCAAAAACTCTGTGTAAAACAACTTCTGCTGAGCAGGAGATAGCATATGTCTCCAGGTCAAAGAGATGTATTGCAAGACAGTGGTTCCTTTTTGTTCTCATTGGATTAAGATAAGGTCAGACACCTGCTTCCAGTGACTTCCATACCAGTCACACACCCCAAAGCTTATCCGTGGCCTGTTGCCTGAAGGACAGAGGCTATCGCCATGTAACTAGGATGTTTCACTTTTAGCTGATAGCTGACTTGCTCTTTAAGAGTTATTATCACATTTGAAAACGCCCAATAATTAACCTTGGGGCTGGATAAGCAAGCGCAGCCAATGTCTTTACCAGACTCAAGGACTACCAATTTATTGTGCCCGTACCCTAGTTCACAGAGATTTTCTATTAATTTGTCAATCGTGTAAGAATGAGCTTCAGTATCAGTGTACATATTTAAAATTTGTAGAAGTTGAATCTGTAAAATATATATATATATGTATATATATACATATATATATCCTCTGACAGCTCTAATAGATTTAAAATGCTTAAGCAGCCCTGCCCATAAAAATCTTCCCTTGCATATCTGACATCTGAAAAACACATAATCTCTTTGTAGTGTTTCAAGCAAGTAGCCTTGAGCTGGAAGCAAGAGTGAAGGTCAAATGAGAGAGGAAATCTTAAATAAATCAGATGCGTTTCATTTGCACCAAGAATTTTCTATCACACTTGCCTCTATCAAAAATCGGTCCATCTTTACAGTTTACTTTTTACCTAGAGTAAAAATTAGAGTTTGAAAATTGTAAATATAGGGGGGAAAGATAATTTAGCACACTGTTTTATCACTGTCAACCCAGTGGTTTTCATAGCTGAATCCTACAGATTTTGAGAATGTCATTATTGCCTTGCAGTGTTTATAGAGCAGAGTGGAGCAAGCCTGCCTCCACCAAAGGGCAGGAAAAGAAACGAATGATCCAGGGAAAGACAGAGGGCAACCTGTTTGTGATTAGACCCTGAAAAAGAGTAATTGACTAAGTACAGTAGCTAAGGTGGGAGGGAAGAAAGGTGCATGTTTAGAGAGCTCAGTTGTATTCCCGAACCTTTTCATCCCCTTGCCTACCCCACTGATGCCAAGGTTGATGAGCAGCAGAGCACAAATGCTTTCTTCAATGCAGCCATTAAAGCCAGGAGAAGGGGAGGGTCTTGTTTAGCAATACCAAGATGCACTTCTGTTTATTCCTTTGTACTTAAGGACAGAAAAAGGCAAGGGGAGTTTATCCTGGGTTTCAACATCTGTCAATATCTAGGCAGAAATTTTCAGCAGCTGAAGTCAATCAGTTTCTGGAGAGGGCTAAGCAACCGTACCAAGCGCTCGCAACTAACATTACCTCTGAATGTGCATGACCAGGCATATTTCAATATGCTCTGCCAGGCGGTGTTAGTAATGCGAGCAATATGCAGCTCACTTTACTTGCTGACTGGCTTAAAAAGAGAAAATTAAATACATTTCTCATAAGGATATTTTGTGGAATTTTTCCACATCATTAAATAAAATGTAGCCCTGGTTTAAAGGCATTTCCTGAGAGAAAACATTTCTTAACCTAAACTAACTGAACTATGTGAAACAGTCTGCCTGTATACACCATAATATTTTTTTCCTGATTACACGTAATGGGTCCCCTATCATTCTGCAGGCTTACCCATATCATTGAATTGTTTCATAGCCACCCGAAAAAATTGACTGCAAACTTTCTAAAGTGGTGCTCAGGAAATGAGTGGTTATTCAATTTTCTCCCCCTAGTTACAAAAGAGTGGATAGTATGGGAGATGACATATCTGAAATAATTAAGAAGAATAACGACAGCTTTTCTTCTGTAGGTGCATACCTCCTTCACAACTTTGACATAACAAGCTATAACATGGCTTCCTTATTGCCAGAGTAAGGAAGATGAGCTCAAAAATGACGGACAGAGTAGTAAATACTCTAAAGAGGTATGCAATCCAATTGAAAGGAGTTTTTGTTGGTGGTAGTGTTTGAGTCTCTGTTTTCTGGAGTGCTAGGGCTTTGCGCATGCTAGGCAAGCACACTACCCCCACCAGCCCTCGAAAGCTTTCTTAGTTGTTCATTGGATTGCATGCTTTCACCTTCTTCCCAAGAAAGGGACTGCCCATCTCTAGTGACAGCTTAAATCCATCCACAGTTGGGTTCTGCAGCACATGTTTAATTACTTTAGCCTCCCAGTGAGCTGAATTACCTACTCCTAACTTCAGAAGTTCCTGGTTCCTGCCCAGGGAGTGAGGTGCTGCACAAAGTTTAAGGTTCTTTTCTGTTTTCCATTGGAATAGCCACATGAGATACTCTGATTTTTCAACAGACTCTCTGGGCCTCTTTGTTTAAGTCAGAAATTTTCTATTAAAAAGAAGGGGGGAAAAGAAAGAGATCCTTACACGAAGACACCACACATCTTCTGTTTAATCCCAGGGGCACTCTAGCCAATTTGAAAGTCAACATGAGATAGAGAGGTAATGCTTTTTGTTGTTGTTTCATTTCAATCTGAACTCTCGCAGTTGTTCAAATTGAATCAAGAAGCAAGACTCTCAAACTAAGCAGTGAGCTAAAATAAAACCGGGAGACATCGTTTTACAAGGTTGTGTGGGAGAACTACAGAGTACACCCTGGGAGAAAAATAAAGACAGGATTACATTTCTACCAGAGGTTGTGGCTATACAACAATCCACAAAGCATCAGGAAGCAAGAGAATGCACATACCTCCCACAGCATAATCCATGCTATTATAATATGGCTTGGTGAAATATTTCAGCACTGGGGTTTCTGAGTGATATGCCCTTAGAAATAAAAACAAAGTCTGGTTCCATGAATCCTAGCAATTCTTGTCCCCACCTGGCCACACTGACACACATGCATATGCACGTACACAGTAGATGTGCTACAGGGACAAGGGTGCTGTGTCTAATGAGAAACATAGAGCAATTTTCTCTCTAGGGTGCTGGATCAAATTCCCAGTCTCCTAACTAGGTTAGGACTTTGTCCCTGCTCTGGGCATTGCCTTGTGGCAGAGAATAACCTCCTGCTCCATTCCTATTCCCTGAAAAAATAAAACCTTCAAGAAGAAAGAATGTCCTATTGTTGGGGCAGAATTATTCCTCCAGCTTCTCAAAGAGGAGGTATTTTCAGCATCTGGGAAGAGATTGTGTCCAGAGGGGCTTCTTAGTTTTACAGCTGGGTCCACTCAAACTAGTCCAACAAGCCAGCATTACATAGAGGAGCCCAGCCAAACACAGGCACTTCAATCATGCTCAATTCACTTGGGCTCTGGTAAATGAAATAAAACCCCAAAGCTTGGCTTTTTATTTTTCTTAGGGCAAAGTCCATTTAGAATTGATATAATCGCTTGCTATGGTTACATATGCCACATTTATTTTTAAATAGCTCCACATCCCAAGGGCTCCTGATTTCCATCCACATGATGGCAGGTAGGAAGACTGCAGGAAAATAATTTTCAACACAGTCTACATTTTATCAGGCAAAACACACACACACACACACACACACACACACACACACACACACACACAGGAGAGGCACATGTGGGTTGGTAATGAGCTGAGCAAATTGGCAAGTGTGCCCCACATTTTGTGTCCTGGAAAGGGGTGCCCAGCCAAGAACACAGTATGGGGGATAAAATCTGTGACTACTGGCCACACTGTTCATCCTGCCTTTGGGTTTGCATCGGACTGGAGGAAGAGGTCTTTTCTCTTGGTCTGTGTAAATATGCCACCTGCTTGCAACTTTTGCACATGTGGGCTTGTCACCTGATGGCTAATGATTGCCCTGCTTAAGAAGTCACCCTCTACTCTTGAATCCCTACTTTAGGTAAATCTATTGGAGGATGTCTCTGTTGGGAAGGGCTCATGTGCCTGACTTTTCAGAAGCCCACTTAAGTTGCAGGGACATGTGCAGATAAGGCGTGAGCTTCCAATTCTGTTTGTTCTGCTTCCAGGCTAACTAGTACTTCATAATTCTCATAAGGCAGTTTACCATATTTTGCCTAATGTTATCCAACCTAAGTGCTTTCCTCTTTTTTTGGGGGGGAGGGGGCGGACTGGGGATTCTGCCTCCGAGCTATACCCCTAGCCCTTTTTATTTTTTGTTTTGAAACAGGGTCTCACTAAGTTGCTGAGGCTGGCCTCCAACCTGTAATCCTCCTGTCTCAACTTCCCTAGAATTGGGATTACAGGCCTGTGTCATCAAGCTTCGCTGGTGCTTTCTTCTTCTCTCTTATCAGTCCCTCAAAGCCAGGGACTGGATCTCACTCACCTTTGAATGCTAAATGGAGTCCAACTGAGTCTTTCTAGTTAATGTTTTATTTAATTCAGAGATTGCAAACTGTGGCCCGCAGACCAATCTGGCTATTTGTCATTAGCCTTAAACAGAATTTAATAAATTGTGAATTAGGGCCTTTGTTTTACTTACATACTTGTGTCTCCTAGTGGAGAGATTCCACATTGAAATTTGCATTTTAAGTTTCTTTGGAAAATCTTTCTCCCCTGGCAGCAATCAACTAAGGAGAATGGCTGCTGCCCCTTCTTGACCTGGTATGTTCTTTGGCTCAGGGTCACCACTGTGCCCTATTCTTTTTTGTGAATCATCTGTCTTGCTCCTCTAGGTATATGGTTTAATTGAATAGGAGTGCATTGGAATAAATGATCCAATAATCCTGTTCATATTCAATTACCAGCCCCAGTGCTGTAGCACAGAGTGCATAAACATTTTTTCTTCCTTATCATCTTTGGTAGATGGCTTTCACATGTGCAACAAACTCCCAAGGGCACTGTCAGGGTTATTCTGGCTGTAACAAGACTGCGAGATGGTTGCTACAGCCAGGAAACCTCTCCTCTTAGAAAAAGAAAAGCAGATACTTTGCAGGCTTCAGAGAAACTATTACAGGTAACAAATTTCTTGTGACATCTCACAACTGATCATGACATGTATGTGGAGCGAGTGCAGTTAAGAACGGTTCTTATAGCTGGAAAAAGAAAAGCATAAATACGTTTAGAGAATTGTGTTTATAAAGTATGACAGAAAAGAAGCATCAGTGAGACTCCAAGTAAAGACTTTTAGGTTGGGGTAAATACTAGGTTTACTAACTTCAATTCAATTTCCTACACACACACACACACACACACACACACACACACACACACACACTACACATACTTATGTACAGAGTCAGCCCAGAACATAGGAGAAATTGGCAGCCACCTTCTTGTGATCAGTCTTATGCAGTATCATCTCTAGAAGACTCTTGAAATCAGAAAAGAGCAACAGATTCTCTCAAACTCTCTCTTTCTCTGTCTCTCTTTTTTTTTTTTTTCATATTGTGTGTGTGTGTATGTGTGTGTATGTGGTACTGGGGATTGAACTGCATTCTACCACTGAACCGCATTGCAGCCTTTTTATTTCTTATTTTTTAAATAAGGTCTCACTAAGTCTCTGAGAATGGCCTCAAACTCGTGATCCTCCTGTCTCAGCATCTCAAGTACTGAGATTACAGGTGTGTACCACCACACCTGGCTCTAACTCCCTTCTTGAACTTAAATTAGGATTACTGTCTTAGATTAATAGTGTACACCAAGTACTGCACCTGGAAAAGAGACAGATGGAATTTGGGGCATGTTTAGAGAAGTTTTTGGGAAAGAAGAATAAAGGATGGAAGAAATCCATGGGTGTTGATTAGTTCACAAAATTTCCCCCAAATTGGCTTTACTAGCGATTTTGAAATCCACCAGTGTTATATCAGTGTGTGTGTGTATAACTGGGGATTGAACCTAGGGTCATTCTGCCTTTGAGCTATACCCTTAGCCCTATTTTATTTTTTTATTTTGAAACACCGGTCTCACTAAGCCATGGAGGGCCTCACTAAGTTGCTGAGGCTGGTCTTGAACCTGTAAACTTCCTGTCTCAGCCTCCCAAGTACAAGGATTACAGGCATGCACCATCACTCCTTGCTTGTACCAGTACATTTAAAGCTGAGTTGATGGATTGCTTGAGAAGCCAGCCTTCATCCACAAGACAAGCAGAATGTTAGATGCTTGTCCCTAGGGTGGAGCATGGTTTTTGTCCTGACCACCAATCTGTTTTTCAGGATTTTTAATATGGTAACTGGCATTTTGCCTGAGACCAATAGATTCTTAGGGAAAAGTATTGAAAGTCTGATGTGTCTAGGAATTAAATTGTTAATAGGCAGAGCAAATGGTTCATTTTTCTTTGTAAACTGGATTATTTAGTTGGCCTGAGCAAACAAGGAATCAAGAATTAAGTATTCGTTACTCTGCCCAGATTCTAGTTTCTTCTAATTCAAAGTAGACGAATTTTGAAGGAAAAAGGAGAGATTTCAGAGGCTTCTAAAACTATGGTGCAGGCTAATGGTTTTAACCATAGCTCTTTAGAATATTTTCAGCACCTCTCAGAGGGACTTACATTTCAGCTGTCTGAGGCTGACTAATTACTGAGGTAGAGTTAAAAGTTGCCCTGTGATCAGAGAGGACAGGGGGAATAAAAGCAGTGAACCACAAAACTGTGTCAGGAAAGTTTACTTTTCATGGTCATTGAATTAACGAAGGAACAAGCTGGCTCTGGTCCATTTCTGTCTGTCTTCGAGTCACCCTGGGCCTCCCTGCCACAAAGGGAGAGATACTTGTCAGAGGGAGACACCTTTTCCACCAGAGGGGAGCAGACAAAATAGAATGCTCCTTGATGAGACAAAAGATTGGAAATTGCCAACTCTCGCTTTCCACCCACTTGCTTGAAACGCGACAATTGTGTTTCTGGGGTGTCCTTCAATAGATACAAGGATGAGGAGCTGTGGAGCATGGAGCAGGCCACAAAATGCCTGCCTTTTTCCCCCTATGTGGAAATGCAGGGCAAGCAGAATGACTTGCAGGTGGCCCCATCTGCAGCCAAAAGGAGCGCAACAATTTTGGAAAAGAGCTCTACTTTTTTTTCTTAAATTGTAAAATAGAACAAGAAAAAAATGCTAATAGTTTCAGCTAAAAAAGATGCCTGGGAGAACAGCCTTTATCATCTGCTTTTGAAGTAGGGGTTGAGAAGGAGATGAAGCCAGGAAGAGAACCCAGAGAACTGATCAGGGCACAGAGCGCTGTGGGCACTAGGATGCCATGCCATTGGTACCTAAGGGAGGACCTTTGTGTAAAGTCATTTCAAACTTGCTCAGTGATTTGGTAAGAATAATTTGCATGGCCTTCTAAGTGGTATATCCCTGTTTCATCTCCAGACAAGAATGCAAGAGATGTTTATAAAGATCCCAACCTCTGTTTAGGGATGTCTAAACACATTCTGGTAATTAGCTTAACTTTGATCCAATGCAGTCCTTTCTCTTGGTAAAATAAATAAATCAATGAAAGGTCCTGGAACACTCTCTCCTCTGAGCTCTTTTCCTATTAATATCAGACTAAAATATTTTAATGGACAGTGTTAGAGTGTAGTGTTTATTTTTTAAAATTCTGTGACTGGTTGTGCTGGTCATAAATAATATTTGAAAATCTATTAATTAGAATCAAAAGGAAAAAAACTCTTTATTAATATAATGCCTATTTCCTCAGAAAACAAAATGTTTTGTATAATAATATTCGTACTTTGACAATGTTTTCCTTGGAATCTGCTCTCAGTTTCTCATTTTATTATTTAAGCTACTTAAGCAATAAAGATGATACATAGGGTTCACCATCCATACCAGTAAACAGTTACATTAAACTGCTTTTGCTATTCTTATGAATTCATCTTCCCTAAAAAACAGAAAAGAGAGAGTCAGAGAGAATGATCATTTAGCTGAAGAGTATCACAGGCTCTCAAATATCAGACATATAATCTCTTCCTGTTGTCCCTGTTTCTCAGCATTTCCTCAGTTGTGCTGCCTGTGAATAGACTAGCCTCATCTAAGACCAGGAGGTATGAGAAAAAGATAATTCCCTTTATTACTATGAGAGAAATAACTAGACATTTAGTTATTTGAGATGAGCATTGAATTTCACCAATATTCAACGTAACCTCATTATCATAAAAACTGATAGCTTTCTAAAGAAAGACTTTGAAATGCAATTTCAATTTGTATAATTGTAAGAAGTTCCAGAATAACATTGTCCCATAAAATAGCCATGATCCAAAGGTAATAAACAAAATATATTGTTAGGAGGCTGGATATTATAGAGCAGTCAATGAGAGAAAGTCTCAAATAAACTAATCTAATCTCATTCTGAAATTAGGTATTTTAACATAATTCACAATATTATAATGGCGGCAACTACTTCTTAATTCAGAAATACAGAAGTACATATAAATATAAAGAGGAGAATTTACTTCCTCACCATATAGAGATTATTACAACTTTGTAAACCATTCCCTTTCAGATTTTTAATATGCTCTAAAATATCCTTTCTGGCAAAATTGAAATCCTGCTGTATACATATCTTGTAGTGACTTTTTATTTAAAGTTAAATCTATCCTCTCTCTATCATTATATGTTGTTTAAAAATTAACATGAACTTTTTGTAAATGAAAGCTACAACCCTATGTGGTGAAAACAAATCAATGCATTGTGAAATGCAATGTGATAGAAAGGGAAACTTTCTCCTACTGTACACCTCAATGTTATTCCCCAGGGCTAAGTAACCATGGCCAACAGTTTCTTGAAGACATCAATTTTCAGTGAGTAGGCCTCACTTTCTTACTAAATTAACATCACACTAATGCAAGGAGCAAAACTACCTCACAGAATTTTGATTCATGAAAAAAGGAAAGTTCCCATGCTGCACTTTTAAGAAAATGTGAAGTCAAGTTCATTGTTAATGGAGCATTCTACTTCCAAGCTACACCCCCAGCCCTACTTTTTATTCTTTATTTTGAAACAGGGTTTCACAAAATTGCAAAGGGCCTCACGAAGTAGTTGAGGCTGGCTGCAAACCCAGATCCTCCTGTGTCAGCCTCCCAAGTACTGGGATTACAAGCCTGCACCACCATGCCCGGCTGCCCAGTTTTTAAAGATTAGCAACTTATTTAAGAAATTTTAAGAACTCTGGACTGAAAAACCTTACTTACAGGCTGACTTAAAATATGGCATTATTTTCCTCCCATAGAAGTTCTCACCTCCAAGTCCTAGCCTCACTAAGCTCTAGAAAGTACCTTCTTTTATTCATCACCTTCCCAGCAGGAAGCCTGTGAGACAGGACTGGCTGTGCAGATGCAGATGTTATATCACATCACAAGTTTAAGCAAATTCAAGGGAAAAATGAGCAGGGTCTTGGGCAAGGGTAGATTGAGGACAACCCTGTGGAGAGTGGTATCCTGACCTCCTAGTTTTGTTACTGTGATAATATAAGGAGATTCCCTCAGGGGAATGGATAGAACTGTGCCTACCCAGAAGCCTCACTGGTAGAATCCTGGTTCCTGTGGCAGGGAAGCACTCAGAGCAGAAGTTGTGGGTAGGAGATTGCAATATAGTATAATTATCCTTTCTTGCAAATCTACTTAATATGGTCTAAAATCTTTTCCCTCACTTTAAAATATTCTATCTGAAATCCAGCCCAACTCCCTTTATTTATGTTAGCAGATTTGCCCTTGAGTGTCCCTGGGTAAGTTTACTCTGTCTCCTAAGAGGCAGAAAGAAAGTAAATTCAATTTTCCATAAGTAGCGAAAAGAAAATACCATCAAGAAGCTTCAGGGCAGCAATTGGAGATGTTTTCCACAAGGGGAATTTGAGAATCTGCTATGTAAAATTGACAAAAGGTTGCCAGCAAGAGTCAACAAACCAGTTTGGAAGCCGATGTCCCATAAAAATGATGGCTACTTGTCATGGTATGGGTACCATTAAAGGGTGTTGGAACCCAGAGGGGACCTCAGGTCCTATCTATCTTTATGATGGAGCAGACATCAGTTCAGTAAAACATGGCTTACAATTGATATCTTTATTATTCCCTTACCTAAAGGAGTTCCTTATTTGAATATTGAAATATAGAACACACCTATCAATCTATTTCTCCTTGTTATTTACATTTCTAATCAGTGAGATCATTTTAAATATTTATGCTCTTTCTTTGACTAGGTAATACCACTTGTACAAATTTATTCCAAGGAAATAACTCTAAACAATAGCAAAAAATGGAAAGCAAGTTAAATATTCAGTAATAGTGGAATGGTTAAGTAAACCACAGTTTATGATCTCAGTGAAATGTTATACAACCATTGCAATGATTATAAAGATTATGTAATAATATAGAAAATACTTATGTTAAAATATTGTCCAAAAAGAAAGACAAAAAATTCCAAATAAGCATGCTTATATATCATACAAGACAGCCAGCCAGCAAACAAAAAATTCTTTATATAGGAAATTTATGATCAGGGAAAAATTCATTGAAAAGTTAATAGTAGTTCTATGTCTGAGTAATATCTTTTTACCCCCTTCTTCCCTAATTTTTCAAATGAACATGTATTTCTTTTATGATGAAAAATATATGTCTTTAAAATGATACTTAAACATAATTCTTGAGAAAATAACAATTAATAGCTAAATGAAGAAGTCTCTTCAGAAAAGTAGATTTTAGGTTGCTGCAAGTAAGATTTTCTAAAGCAAAAAGTTCCTCCGGTTCCATAATGATCCAACAGCACTGCTTCTGAGGAAAGAAAATAAATCTAGCTCTTCCCTTGAATAACTTTGCCAACATTCTGCACAGAATCAAATTAATCATTCCAGGGATGGTTTATAACCCAGGGAGGAGATTTTATTATTTTTATCATAATCTCAGCTAAACCTTGTACAAGTGGTACAATTGGTCAAAAATTAACCTTATTAAAATCCAACTACAGTATTAAATCAAGAATTTCTATAGAATCAGATTCAGAAGGGTGAATGAATGTAATGTGAAGTGGAATTTCCTTTCATTTTCCACTCTCTTCCTTCATAAATCTTTGCCCTTCAATTTCATCAAGTGATCCTTTGTACTAACATTCTGGGCAGGAAGCATGGAGAGAACCGATTGGCTTTCCTAACACCTCTTGTGATTTTTGAATATGCTCATGTCTGAATACATCAAACACATCTACTTCAAGATTGTCCATGCTAAATACTTTCAACATGTGTAATTCATACATGACACCAGCTCCCTTTTTCCCTTCCCCCTTTATGTAATAGCTAAACATGCCTAAGAACACACATATGCACTGTTGTATTCCCAGTCTGGTTTTTTAAATGTAGGAAAGCAAATTTGGACAAGCATGTGCAAAGCAATGCTCCTGTGTGCAAATAACCATCAAGAGTGAATTAAATTAAACTTAGTAAGTGAGAGGACAGATGGGAAAGGGACAAGCCTAGAGAGAAAAGAGAAATGTAGGCATGACCCTGCATGGTATGATTTTTTTCTTCAAGGGCTTTTCTATTATCACCTTCAAATAGCCTATTAAGAAGAGAATACAAACATATGGTTTTGATACTGTGTGAATGTGTGTATGTGTGTGTGTGTGTGTGTGTGTGTGTGTGTGTGTGTGTTTGTGTGTATGTCTGTGTAACTGGGGATTGAACACAGGGGCATTCTACCTCCAACCAGTCCCTTATATTTTTTATCTTGAAATAGGGTCTCTCTAGGTTGCTGAGAGCCTTGCTACTTTGCTGTTGTTGAGTTTGCCCTGGAACATGCCATCCTCCTGTGTCAGCTTCCCAAGTACTGGAAGTACAAGTGTGTGCCCCCATGCCTGGTCTTTGCTACTTCCTTCTAGACTTTGATGGAGAAAGTTTCCAAAGAAGATATTTTACTATTCCTGTACAATTTTTGTTTGTTTCTTTGTAGTGCAAAAACACACAAGGTGAATGCAAAAATAATAATAATAATAACACCTCATTATTATTGATGCCAAAATGACTTACTTTTCTACCTTATTTTTTTTATATCTGTGGCTCATATTGATAGAAAAAAAAGTACTGATTGGCTGACAACTATCCCCCACGACCATGCCACAGGGATGCATGTGAATTAAGTTTGAATGTGTACAAATTAAGTTTGAAGTGGACAAAGTTATATTATCTTTCCCCAGTCATTATCATCTTTCCTTTTCATTTGTCCAAATTAAATATCACATGCTTGTCCTTGGCCTCTTTCCTAATTTGCTGAGTTGTATCTGTGAACACTTCAAATTTACCATGGCATACCCTCAAAGGAACAGAATCCCTATTGTCGAACATCCAAAATAAGGCTTCACCATTGGTTCTTGAAGTAATCTGGAAGCAACTATTTACTGTCATTGGGCTTCAGTTTACTTATCTGGGGATATTCAGAAACAACAGATGATCATATAAAACTTGATTGAATTGAATTCCTTAGTTAAATATCCTTTATGAAAAAAAAAAAACAAAAAACATTTTCAGTTCATAGGCCTCTCGGTCCGCTCAACAAGATCAGGATGACTAAACCACTCCATGCCGCCTCACTGGCCTGCCACATTCTACCCTTTCTTAACCAGTTTTTGGTTCTCAGATGTCTGACTTTTATCCTGTAGTTATTTATTTCCTTTGAAAGCCAGGAAAAACATTATGAAAGACTTTATTAAAATACCTTATAGAAGACCGTCCATTCCTCCAAAGCTGACTCTTGCCTCCCAGCCTCTCTCTCCACCCATTTTCACTGGATGAATGGAACATTACTCTAGTTACCCAAGTCATGGAAGAATATTCTTTTCATTTCCCACAGATTTCTCTGACTAGACCAAAAATTTAAAAGTAGTAATAGTTTGCAAATTTGAATAAATATATCCATAGATGTTCAAGTGCTCTCTCAAACTTGGGGTTATTAGGAGAGATATGGAGGGAGGCTATAAAAGGTTAGCAGACTCAGTACTTGGGAGGCTGAGACGGGAGGATCACAGATTCAAGGACAGCCTCAGCAACTTAGTGAGACTCCCAGCAACCTAGCAAGACCCTATTTCAAAAAAATTTTTTTAAAAAGGGGTGGTGGTGGAGATGTAGCTTGGAGGTAGGTGCATAGGTTCAATCCTCAGTACCACACACACACATATACACATACACACTAAAAAAAAAAAAAAAAAAAAAAAGTTAGCCGGTTGAGGGCCTGGGTTGTAGCTCAGTGGTAGAGTGTGTGGTTAGCATGCACAAAGCCCTGGGTTAAAAAAAAAAAAGATAGTACATTAGTTTACTACTCTTAAAATTAACCCAATCCAAGTGTTTCTTAATGTGTTATTTCTCAATTTAGACACACACATATACACACACATCCATAACTATCTATATTAAGAATATTACACATTATTTCTTCCAATCTGAGAGATTTCCCAGCCTCTATGAACCCTTAGATTTCCTTCCAGGTCTCAGTTTTCTTGGAGAAATTTGCTGTGTGCCCCTATTCAGTTGCTCCAAATCTTGATTAGTCTCAGCTCTGAAGTGATTCCAATAAAATTCCCTTCAAAATCAATGGCTTTGTGATTGTCCCAGTTGAAATGGAATTTAGCTAGAATAGCCATGCCCACACACTGGTGTGCACAGCCCCATCTCCCTCACACTCAAACTTCTCTTGCTTCCAAGCCAAAATACTTTTACTTTCCTTTGCTTTCCAGCATGCTTCTTTGGGAGTGAAGAGCTGCATTGTTTCAGGCAAGTTTGGGGGAATGTGTCATTTCCCTGCCTTACTTTTGCATTACGAACACACTCATGATAACAATTAATGAGAGGAAGGGTTTTATGATAGCGCCCAGCATCCGGTTTTCAGCTCTTAAATTTTCCCTGTATGTGCATGGATCCTATTACCTCTGGGAAAGCACTTATTAATCTCAGTGTCGGAGCTGTTTCAACAAATCTACTATAATAATGAAAAGTCATCTTATCACACTTCGCTCTCAGTAAATTTACCATTCTTTGATAAGGTTGCAAACAACTGGGAAGTAATTGATCTGTAATTAGTGTGGCAACTGCTGAAGAGAGCCTGGGCCCTGGTTTCATCATTTATCTGCCCAGCACACCGCATCCTGCCTGAGAACACTAAATTATTTAGCATTCTTTTCAAATACAAATGGTCTCAATGGGTCCTCCATTATTTTAAGAACTTTCTGAAGAGGAGGCTAACATTTAAATTTCTGATGATCTGTCACCAGTGCAGTACTTAAAGGAGCGGGAGTGGAAGGGGATCATTTTTCACACATGACTTGGCTGCTGAAGCCAGTCTGTGCTATGAATGGAGAAGGACAGGGGCTCTTTGATCTGAGCCAAACTCACACAATTTATCTTTTAAATGCACTAAAGCTTTTGATAAATGTCAATTTGACAATTAAATTCTTCAAGGGCCACAATATATCACCATCACAGTGTCTATTTTTGAGGGTCGGTCAGCCATAACATCTTTCAGGGGACTGCAGCAAGCCGAAGTCAGAGGGGAAGCGATAGCTCTCGGGCCTAGCTGCTCTGCACATGGTCTTTTTATCTTTTGCTCAGTAAAAGAGCTGTGATCTTTTCCTTCAAGATAGGGCACAATCCCAGTGCCAGAGTTCGTGGGCAGCCTCGCAACCCAAAGGGATTGTGTCCAAGATCTCTTCTCTGTCATTTTTCTGACCGTTTAGAGGATAAAGGAGCCTGTAGGAGCCCCTTTTGAATCTATTGCTGTTTTGGTATGTATTTCTTTTTTCCCCTCCCCTCAAAGGTATGTTCCTTTGTATTTTGCAAGAGATAAGCTAAGGCAAGTCCATCATACTCAGAGTCAGGCAGAGGGGCAGAAGTTGAACCACCGAGCTGTGACTTTGGCTTTATGAAAGACCTGGTTTAGTCTTTGATTTCAAAGGTCATTGATTAAGTCAGAGAGGGGGAACTTTATTTGCATGTTGAAGGGAGTGGAGAAAATAAGTATCAGGCATGAGGACTTGGGGTGAAATTTCACCTTCAAGACCATCCCAATTTTTTAGGCTATGTGAACTTCGAGGTTACTTAATATCTGTGCTTGGATCTTTCTACGTGCTTTTGAGGACTAAAATAGCTTCCAGATCCTGAAGAAGGATTGGTTCCTGCCTTCTCAGGGTTTACATTCAAAAGTCCTTCTCCTCTTTGCTCCTTTAGCTCCATGAAAATTGAACAGGATTTCAGAGTGAATGACAATTATAATGTGACATTTCAAAATGTTTCATATGAAAGATCATTTTGAACTCGATGGTTATGAAGGAGTTTCTGCAGGGCTTACAAAGGAAGATTCTTTGGACATGGCAACAATGCCTGTGATCTCCACCCAGCTCTTCCATCATCCTGGATAGCATCTCCATGGCCCAGGGAGGCCCCATCACCCAGGTATTCAGCATGAAGGTGATGCTATCTTTTGACAAAAATTGACATTTCAGTGTGATTATGAAGAAAACTAAAGCTTGCAGATCAGATGGCTAGCCTGCTGAAAATAAAGACATAAGCTGCTGCTCTGATGTCCGCATGGTATCTTTTCTCAAGGACAGAAAAATCAGTATAATCCTTAAACTCTCGAAGAAAAAGTGAAAAAGAGCCACCTGGCTGAGTGTCTCCAGGGTGTCTCGCTGTTTCCAACACAGATTAATTTTTTGGATGGGCTCTCATGCAGCATTGTCAATCAAACCCTCCTGGAATTGTAATGTGACATCAGCCCTCAGTACAGCTGGAGTCGGGAGTGCTGAAAGTTTCTTCTTTCCACAAAAGAAATGGAGGTCACTCCCCTGACCTTTATAACATCTACGGTCTCTAATGTTTTACAGAGAACTAAAAATGGCAATTATTTTGTAGATGGGGCTACCAGAGGATGTTTGTCATGTGCCTAAAATTATTTCCTAAAGGTAAAACTGGGTGTAATGACTCAAGAAGAAGAAGAAGAAAAGTCATTTTGGTCAATGCCATTTCAAGGTAGAGTTCTCAATAGCCCTGACAAGTCTAGATGGAATCTACTCAGTGATCACTTAGCTTTTCTTTGGCGGCCATATAATATTGAGCTCTTTTTTGTGTCATGTTCATTAATTTAAGGGACATGCTTGCACTGTAACTAAGCACCTTTTTTGTGTTTTCTCTTATTTTTATCTAACTGTGTTTTATTGTATGTATTTAAGAAATCAGAGGGCAGGTAAACCTCTACTGACTAATGCACAAACAATTGTCTACTTTAAGTACTGATGCAGATCAGTACTTTTCATAATGTATGTTTTAACATATATTTTTAAGAGATTGGCAAAGTTCTTTGGAATGATATTGCTAATGTAATGAACTCCTAAAGTCTCTTTCTCTATGTAAATTGTCTTTTGAAATATCACTAAGTGAATCATGCAGATTAAACATATGGAAATCAGATTGAAAAATTAATCCAAAATAGAGAATCTCATCATTTACCCCAAAATAGCACTTGATACGTATTTCTAACATTCTCCATGCATCACTGGATGAACTGCTTCAAGAGTTGCCCAGAGCCTTGTCTTTTTCCTGTCTTTCAATGCATCATATTCTGTAGGACAGGCCCATCCCTCACAATAGTGAGGTTGGAGGCAGAAGCACAAATGTAGACCAATATATCATGTGCCTAAATATTTAAAAGTTATACATTACATTGAAAAGTATACAAGTTACACATTAAAACCAGCACTAGCATTTACTAAATTATGCTTTCTTCTCCTACCTTGAAAGATATATGTTCTTAAGAACAAAATGGAGCAGCATTATAAAGGCATGGCTTTTATATGACTGAGTATCAGCAAAAATACAAAAGATGACAATATTTAATTACTGTCTAGATTGCACATGTCGGCATGTCTTCCCGATGCGCTGCTGCTATGGGATGAATAATAAAATAAGAACATATGATTCACAAAGTACTATATGTTTATCCCTTAATTTTTTTTTGCCTTCCTTTCAGCAAAATTATATTGTTGTACATATTTTAAATTTTTCATTTAGGTAGAATCCACATAACATTAGCATTTTAAAGTGCCCAGTTCAATGATGCTTAGTATATTCCCCATGGTGTACAACTCATGAGCCATTTTCATGACCTCAAAAGAAAACCCCAACCTATTAAGCAAGCACTCATTCCCCATTTCTGTTTCTCCCCAATCCCTGGCAACCATGAACAAAGTCATATTGTAAGTAATTAAGATTTTCACATAATCTTTGTTCTGTTGCCACATATCACCTAAATGTTCAATAAAAAAGGTAATAATCAACATACATGAAATTTGAAGGTTTTTATCAAAAATTGAAATCAAACACATAAATGTAATATTTAATATATTTTCCAAATTTATTTTTATTCTAAAATGCTAAATTTATATATTAAAAGGAAGGATGGGAATGTAGCTTGACTAGTATGTATGAGGCTCTGGGTTTGATCTCCAGCATTGAAAAAAATGTTAAAGGCAAAATATAAATTATAATTATTGAACATCAAATTCTAGTAAATTTTAAAAAATAAAGTTGAGTTTTAATTTTTTTGAGTATTCATTTATTTATTTATGATACTGGGGATTGAACCCAGGATTATTTATTTATTTATTTTGAAACATCCTTAATAACTTGGTGAGGATCTCAGCAAGTTGGTGAGGCTGTCCTCAAACCTGTGATCCTCCTGTCTCAGCCTTCTAAGCACTAGAATTACAGGCCTATGTCACCACATCCAGCTCATAGACCTTTTTAAAGTTTGATACAGAATCTGATTAAGTTGCCTGGGCTGGTCTCAAACTTGTGATCCTCCTGCCACGGTCTCCTGAGTCTCTGGAATTACAGGTTACAGGTGTGTGCCACTATGCCCAGCTTTATTAACTATCTTTATAAAAATAAAAATACAATTTTAACATTCAATGTCTAAATAGAAGAAGGGAAAGAAAAAAAAGACTCCCACCGGTAAGAAACACTTCTTCTTGCCTGACTGCTCACAGGCTAGGACACTATTTTTTCCTGCCTTCAGATTCTTTCTGAAACATGAAACATGAGTTCTTTCTAGCTAGTGGACCTTCTAGCCTTCAGAATAGAACTATAGCATTAACTTTCCTGGGTCTCCAGCTTGCTAACTGTGGATTTTAGCACTTGGGACTTGTAAGTCTCCATAATTACTTGAGCCAAAGCTCAATCTCTTTCTCTCTCTCCTTTTTCTCTGGAGAATCTTTACCAGGTTAAGGTAAGAAACCTTCCCTTACTTGGTTTTATTGTTGTTGTTGTTTGTTTATTGACTTTCTGGGACCAATTCTTGAACTCTACATACTTTGCTATGTGCTGCCCTTGTAGTCTCTGCTTGGTTAGCTTAGTGATTATATGAGAATTAGACAGACTTTGACTTTAATGCCTAATAAATATGTCTCCTGTTCTTTGCTGAGGGGTTCTGTGTGTGTTGGAGTACACCTCCAATACTTGAGAAGTTTACAAGCCGGGCATGGTGGCACATGCTTGTAATCCCAGCATTCAGGAGGCTGAGACCAGAGGATCCGGGTTCGAGGCCAGCCTCAGCTACCTAGTGAGGCACTCCGCAACTTAGTGAGACTCGGTTTCAAAATAAAGAATAAAAAATAGGGCTGGGGGTATAGCTCAGAGGTAGAATGCCCCTGAGTTCAATCCCCAGTACTGCAAAAAAAAAAAAAAAAAAAGAAGTTTACAACTCTGCCTTAGCCTCCATTTTCTGTTTATACAGAACTTTATTATCAGCCATAGTTGAGAGATTCAGGCCTTTCCAGATCTTTTCTGGTCGTACATACAACCCTGCATATGCTCATGGCCTTCTAGATTTCTAGGAATATGTCCATTACAGTTAGATATAGAATGTCCCCTTCGATCTCATGTATTAATGTTCAGAGTTGATCTAATTAAGTCATGAGGGTTGTGATTTCATCAGTAGGTAAATCCACTGTAATTAATTTACTGGATGGTAACCTAGGCAAGTGGGTTGTAGCTGGAGAAGGTAGGTCCTGAGGATGTAGCCTTAGAGACTGTGATCTTTTCTTTAAATATCCGTGTTGCTCTGCATATGCCCTCAAAGATGTGAGAGTAGAGCCCTTGCTTTCTCACTGTCTGCTTCCTACCACCATGCCCTGAGGTCTGCACACCCTGGCCTTTCATGGAGTGAAACCTGAAATATTCTAACTCTGTGAGCAAATATATCTTCCTTCCTCTAAGTTGTGTGATCAGTTGTTTTGAATTACAACAGTGAGAATGTTGACCAAGACAATGTCAGAACTTTTCAAAGCCTCCTATGGACCTCTCATTACCCACACATACCTTTCAGTTATCTTGGCCAGCATCTTGTTTGCACCAATTTTTATCATTGTCTCGGGAAGCTGCAATATTAAGCAATTGCCACTGATTGGTTTCAATAAATGGCTTAGAGTTTTAGCTTTTCTCACTAAGTGAGCTCCAAGTCAGGTCAAAAAAGTACAAGTATTCTGAATGGGGCTTTTCAAGGGGCACACAACTCAAATGGTGTGGCAGTTCTCTCAGTAGGGGGCTTTGGGAGGAATTTCAAACTTTCTTCCTCCAGGGCCTGCCAGGCCACTGGTTTTCACAGCTACCATGTTTGTCAGGCTGCTAGTTTTCAAGCTATCATATAGTTGGGGAAAGATTGATAGGAATAGAACAAGTTAAAATATAAGAAAGTTCACTGTTCTTATCAAAGTTCAGCTATTTTTCTCGAATAAACACTCTTCTGATTGTTGTAAGCCTCTGGTTAATTTCCGGAGTTTTGAAAAAGTTGATTTTGATGATTTTTTTTGCCAGTTTTTTATTGCTTTTATATAAAGCAGATTTTTTGGATGTCCTAACCCTGCCAATTTAGAAGCGCTTCTCTTATTTCCTGAGTTTTGCATGTTCAAAACTTTTGTCTGTCGTCTTTACTCTTGCTGGAAATAAAGTTTGGCTGAATACAAAATCATTGGCTTACACTTTTCTTTCCTAAAGTATCTTAAATGGTTGAGGAGCTAAAAACTTCTTTGGAGAATCTGAAGTCAATCTAATTTTTCCTCTTATATGTGACTTGACCCTTTGCCTTGCTGTGCTTCCCAGGTTGGCAATTCTTTATGTGTATTGTCACACATCGATGCTGGTAGAGTAACATATCCTGAGGACAATGGAAGCTTTGTATTTGGAACCCACCCAGACTCTGCTTTCCATGTCTATTCCTTTGGCTGATATTCTGTATTCTTTTCCTACAATTAGCCATACCATGAGTATAAATAATAGCTTTCAGTTTGTTCCATGAGTACTTCCAATGAATTATTAAACCTGGTGGTTTTGAGAACTCCCAAGTCTGCAGCTGGTGTCAGAAGTGAGGGGGGTTTTGTGGGAGACTATGCCTTCTGAGCTTGAAATTTGACTAACTGGGTACACCCAAAGGAGACTCTAGACAAAGGAGGAGAAATCCTGGTGGAGTGATAGAGGGGGCCTAAAGGAGAGAGGTAGGTGGGGGGAGAGAGAGTCAATGAAGGAAACACTTCAATGGACATGATGTACATACACAAAATTATCAATGCCAATCTCAATGGCATGCACTGGCAGAGGGGCAAGGGTTGGGGGGGCTTACTGAGTGCTGTGTGCATAAATGTTATGTCTCTACTCAAACTTCATCATGATGTATGATTACAATGCAGCAATACATTTTTTAATTATATGTATTTTTCCATATCCTGAATATAAGCACTTTGCCAGATATATATAAGACAACTCTTTTCTCTCTGTGTTTGTTTTGCCTATTTTCTTTCACAGTATCTTTCGATAAGCAAAAATTTCAGCTCTGAAGAAATCTAATTCATTATTTTTTCTTTTGTGGTTAGTGCTTTCTGTGTCCTGCCTAAGAAATCTATCCTTGCCCTGGTGTCATAAAGATAGTCTGACATGTTTTCTTTAGAAGCTCTATGGCCCTTATATGTACTGTAGAATTGGTTGATTATATCTGTCTCCCATCTTCTCACTGAATATTATGTTTACAGAAGTTTTCTTCATTTACTTTGTTGCTTTTGTCTGGAGGAAAGGGGAGAGGATGCTGACTTATGTTGCCCTGTTCATACCAGGAGTCTACAGCAATACAGTTTTAATTTAGAAAACCAATCCCAGTATTCCATCAACTTTGTATATTTGGAATCTGTTCTATCACTAAGAGACATTAGTTTTTCTTCTTTTTTATAGCTCATTTGAAACTAAACTTTACTCAAGGAGATTGTAGTCCTGGTCCCAGATAAGAAGAGTATATGATCAAGTGAAAGCCTCAATTCCAATGAGAGGAATAATGGCAGGTGCATTTGTCAAAGGGACTAGGGAGGTAGGGACCAGTGCTCCATGACCAAATATTGACAGATGGCATTTGGTACAGGATGAACAATGAAAGAATCAGAACAAAAATGGCCATGATAGGTTTTTCATTCTTGGCACTTCCTCTTCTTAAAACTTTTTTTTTTTTTTTTTTAGAAAATCTATAGTTCCTATATCTGTAATAAACTCAAAACTCCCTACCATGGACTTGATTACTTTCAGAAATGCTAGTCTGATCTGACTGGAGGAAGCAAAACTGAATGTAGTTTGTATAGAAAAGAGATATTTGGCTAACGTAATCTAGAAAAAGATCAGTAAATTGAAGTCATAAGTATAAGCATGCTGTAGTCTGGCCCAACTTTCCACTAATAAAAATGTGAATGGGCTCAGAATTTCAGTTTTGAAAGAGTTTAAGAAGTCAGATGACAGAAGGAATGTATATTTCTGTGGTTTTAACTATTGCTGAGTATTTCATACTGAGTTGAGATCATGACAGAGAGCTTACTGCTGCAACATAGGAATGGGAAAGTATTGCCAGGAAAAATCTTTTGCATAGACTTTTTTGTTCAAATATCAACCAAACTGATACATATATACATGTATATAAATAAGAATGCATGACATTTGTAGAACATACACACAGTTTTCTTATTCATCATTTCCTAACAATCTAAGACAAGGACAATATCTATATGAGTTAAAACTAGGTTATTTTTCAATTTTACTTGTTTATTTTTCCTTCTGAACTTTTCATGATAAAGGTAACTAACTTCAAAAATAAAAATGTTGCATGAGCCTTTTGGTCCCAATTGCAAGACTGATGACATTTAGCTTAGATTCTTTATAAAACCTTTATCTTCCTAATAGGACAGCCTGAAAGTTGTTTAAATATGATACAGCCTAGAATTTACCCCTCATATTGGCATGGATTGTTCTATATGGTTTTGTTGTATTCAGAAGGCAAGGAGTTTAATTTTTTTCACTGACTATAAATAGTAATTTTCTTTTACAGACAATGGATGAAATAACTATGCCCAATGAAGAATATCCTGCTGATTCTTACTAATGTAAGTTAATGAAAAAAAGAAGAAGAAGAATCAGAAGTCCTTGGAAGACAGAAAATGTTCATTGTCTTTTCACAAAATGACAAGAATATAACTGAGCTGACAAACACTCCCAGTGCCAATTGCATCCAAGGATTTCACTAGTTCAGAGATGCAGGTACAGATTAATGTATCTTTAGATTTATACTCAAGATGAAATTTTAATACTGCAATATTCTTGATATATAATAAAACATAAATAATATTCAACTGTTCTCTTCCATTCCAAAATTATCCTACCTATTCTCATCATGTATCATTCCTTTCTAACTACAGAAATCTATAACTTAACCTGACAAGTTCACTTTCATTTTATTTGAGACTACAATTGTAGCAAGATTAGTAAATTAGTTCCTTGCCTCATTCAGTGACCATCTATAACATCTACAATCTTTATTTGACATACTTCTGCTTCCCTCCCTGATTTCAATAAAAAGATTCTTTAGAAACAATAAAAAAACAAATAAGTGCCGGGCGTGGTGGCGCACACTTGTAATCCCAGCATTCGGGAGGCTGAGACCGGAGGATCCGGGTTCGTGGCCAGCCTCAGCTACCTAGTGAGGCACTCCACAACTTAGTGAGACTTGGTTTCAAAATAAAGAATAAAAAAAAAAATAGGGCTGGGGTGTAGCTCGGAGGTAGAATGCCCCTGAGTTCAATCTCCAGTACAACAACAACAAAATAAGTGTATTATATTCATTTTCATTGATTACATTGATTACCAATTAAAGACACCAGGTCACTTATGTTTCTATGAGAACTTCCTTCCACTTGTCTTGCTTTACTTCTAGATTTCATTTTTCAATGAAAAAAGCTTGTAGCAGCCATTGCAAAGAGGGTCCCTTGAAGTGTTAGAATCCTGCAGGATAGGATAGGTCTTTAGCCAAAATAAAAGGAGAAGGCAGAATTTAAAGAGCAAGTGCATTTGGGAAATACTCAGTTAAGACAAGGTCCTTACTCTTTACTACAGAATTCTCAGGGCTTTTATATGGTAATGTGCTTTGTAACTTTGTAACAAGAATTCTTAACTTTTCTGGAATATTGGAGACCATGAAGTCATTCAGAAATAGGTTTTTTAAAAAATGAAAACAAGTCTTACCAAGTTAATCTCTAAGTTATCTTTTTGCCAAGATAGTGGAATCAATCTTAAACACATCAATAAAACTAAGTCGATTATATAATAACTACAAAGAATATTGTACAGCCATCAAACAATTTTTAAAAGAATTTTATTACATTATGATATGAAACCATAATGCAACCATAAAAGCACATTAAAAAAAGAATTTTAATAGCATGGGGACATGGTCATAATATTAAGTAAAACTAACAAGTAACTAGAGAATTTGGCAATATGTATATAGAAAGTTACTGAAGGAATATACACAAATGAAAAGATAATTAGGATTCTTTTTAAAGTTGAGGAGTTATGGCTAAGTTCTTTCCCTTCCTTGTATTTTCCTACAAATTTTGTTTTTAACAATTAATGTGTATTAA
This sequence comes from Graphiurus murinus, assembly GCA_004027655.1. Lineage (NCBI taxonomy): Eukaryota > Metazoa > Chordata > Mammalia > Rodentia > Gliridae > Graphiurus > Graphiurus murinus. The sequence continues at coordinate 6,497 of PVLC010012949.1, read as the reverse complement.
CTTTATAGTATGGAGAAATCTAAAACTTTCTTCTTCATTTTCTCTATTACAATCAGCCTGTTTCTCATCTGAACTATTTGTGTGTGTGTGTGTGTGGTACTGGGGATTGAACTCAGGGGCATTCTACCTCCAAGCTATACCCCCAGCCCTACTTTTTATTCTTTATTTTGAAACAGGGTCTCACTAAGTTGCAGAGTGCCTCACTAGGTAGCTGAGGCTGGCCGCGAACCCGGATCCTCCGGTCTCAGCCTCCTGAATGCTGGGATTACAAGAGTGCGCCACCACGCCTGGCTTCATCTGAACTATTTATTTGACTTTATTTGATCTTTACCTCCAATCAGTCCTCTTAATGAGGGGTGAGATAACAATGTCCCAAAACCTTACTGGGTTGCTGGCTGCTTTGTAAATAAAGTTTTATTGGCACATAGTCATGCCCACTTGTTAGGCATTATCTATGATTGCCTTTGCTTTATGGTGACAGAGTTGAGCAGATTAGTTGTGACAGAGACCACATAGGCCCACAAAGGCTAACATATTTACTGTGTCATAGGGCTGGGAGTAGGGAAGCAAATGATACCCCTAGGGTGCAAAATTGAAGGAGATACTCTCAGGGCAATTACAGAACTATGCGGTAGTCACTGGTATCTTTTTGAGACTCCTGAGGAGTAGATCCAATGAAAATTTATTAGGGGAGCTACCTATGAAGAATCAAGGAGAGAAGATATGCATGGGGGTACCAGGGGGGGCATGAAACCAATACACAGATTCACTCCTGTGAAAGGAGAGAGTCACAAAAGATTGGGTAGGAGGGGCCTCATAGTACAGTGTTCTAGAATAGTCTCAGCCAGGCCAATGGCAGCCCAAGAGCACAAGTAAAAAAGAGGTTTCCTATAGTGAGCAGGAATGGCCTCGATCTAACACCCCTGCATTGGCACCAATGCCATGGTGCCTCCACAGATGTCACCGCCAGAGGCTTTCATTTCAGATGTGTACTGCAGACAGGAAGTTTTTATGATGAGACCTCTGAGCAGTACACCTCCATGTGTTCCCCAATACCTGTTAATATTTGCCTATGTGATACATGGTGTGTGGTACATTTGTGGTTATTTTCCCCAGCCCTACCTGTCATGAGCTGAATATGTGTACCCCTCTGCCAAATCCACACATTGAAATCCTAACCTCCAAAGGGATACTATAAAGAAGTGGGGGTTACTTCTGGGAGATAATTAGGTCACAAGAGTCATGAATGGGATTGGTGTCCTTATAAAAGATACGTTATAAAAGATATAAAAGATAAGTTATCTTGCCCTCCTCTTGACATAAAAAGATACAAAAAGAAAATAGTCTGCAACTTGGAAGCAGGCCTCTCCAGAGCCCAAGTTTCTGTCAATTTACCTTTGACTTACAGCCTCAGAACTTGAGAAGTAAACTTCTGTTGTTTGTGTTACCTAGTCCATGATACTTTGTTATAACAGACCAAACTGACTAAGACACTATCATGTCTTCGTCTTTTGGTTGGGGGGAAATAAACCCCATTTTGGACTGGAACAATCAGGATTAGGTCAACTCCAGTGCCCTGGTGACTGTTTTTTGTTTGTTTGTTTGTTTGTTTGTTTGTTATTTTATAGGTTCACATCTGGAAAGATATTTGCCTCAGGTTGAATTGTACTTCAAGTCTCACCCAAACAGAATTTAAATGAGGCTTTGGGCTTGAGACTTTGAGTTCATGCCTGAGTGACTTGAAATTTTGAGGGATACTAGGGTATAACTATGCATGTGAGAAGGACATTTTGGGGCAGAAAAAGAATGTTATAGGTTGAATATTTGTGTCTCCCTCAAATCTTTATGTTGAAGTCTTAACTCTCTAGGTGATAGTATTAGGAGGTGAGGCCTTTTGGAAGTGGTTAGAATGCAAGGGTGGAGTGCTCATGAATGGAATTAATATTCTTATGAGTGAGGTCTGTCCCCTTCACCATGTGAGGATTTAGCAAGAAGATGCTGTCTGTGAGCCCGGACACAGCTCCCACAAGCCACTGAATCTGCCAGCACCTAGACTTGGAACTTACCTCCAGAGCTATGGTAAGTTAATTTCTATTATTTTTAATCCATCTAATTAATGGTATTTTTTATAGCAGCCCAAACATACTAAGACACACACTTAACAAAGTATGGTGATACAGGGATTGGGAAATAGCTTATGGAGTGTGCCACTTAGTTGTCCTATAAATCCAGCACAAGGATGAAGCTGGAAAAGAGAGAAAGAGCTATAAGAAAACAGAGATGGAGCCAAAGCTCCCAACAAACCATGCCTGAAGCTCATTTGAAAGTGAGGAATTTTATGTTATGTGAACCAACGTAACCTCTCTTATGATCAAGTTAGTTTTCTATTTCCTTCAACTGAAGATCCCTCAGAAAGGGGAAGAAAAGTTTCATTGTCTTTACACTTCTCAAGACAGAGTAGCAAAATTGAAAATCAACCAAGGGGGAGGGTCAGTTCTATCAGTTAAAATGCATTCAGCTGCAAGTTAAAACAAAAAAACAAAACAAAACAAAAACAAAAAACAATCCTAATTCAAAGTGACTTAAACAATCACAAAATGTATCCTATCTTATAACTGGAAATACAAAAGAAAGACTCTGAGACTTCAGAAGCTAAAGAATATCATCAAAAATTGAGGTTCTGAGTTGGGCGTGGTGGTACACGCCTGTAATCCCAGTACTTGGAAGGCTGAGACAGGAGGATCACAGGTTCAAGGCCAGCCTCACCAACTTAGTGAGGTCCTCTGCAACTTAGTGAGACCCTGTTTCAAAATAAAAAATGAAATAGGGTTGGGGATGTGCTCAGAGGCAGGATACCCCTGGGTTCAATCTCTAGTACCTAGTACCATAGAAAGACAGAAAACTGAGGTTCTTTTTTCTCCCCACTCTACCATCAGCTTCAGCCTACAGCAAAGATGGCTGCCACTGGCCACAGAATTGACATTTGGCAAAAGAGAGGAAGAGCACAGATTCTAGGTCTTCTCTTCAGTGTGATAGGGTCAAACTAGACCAGCACCACATGACATAAATGGCAGTATGAAGGAATAGCAGGGATAAGATTTGGGTTGGATGGTATGTGTATGTGTGTGTAAGGATCCAGCTATATAGCTAGCCTCCTGCACTTTCAAGTTTAGAATAAATCCAGTCTCAAGTACTGCTTTCATCATGTCAATTACAGAGACTAATAATTGCTAAGTGTTTACCATATGCCAAACACTCAGTGTCTTTACATGCACTATCTCATTATATTCTCACAACTGCTACAGCCCTTTCATGCTATTTTCATCATCTTGACTTTATAGGGAAAATGACTATTTTGCCATAACAGCCTTATCAAGGAAGCAACTGAGGACACAGAGATATTAAGTATTTTGGAGAAGGTCACACAGCTAGTGAGTGGCAGAGCGAGTGTTTGATTTCAGGAAGTCTGAGTGCAAGTCTTACTAACAAAAAGTCCTGGTTTGGCTCCTGGGCTCTGTTGTCCCCATCTATGTCATCTTGGGCAAGTCATTTTACCTCTTTGAGCTTCATATTTTATGTAATATCATATGCTAGGTTTTCATCTACATCCTAGATATACTTATCACTATTCTGGAGTTCCCCAAGACCACCCTCAGATTCACTAAAAGGACTCAAAATTTTAGAAAATACATTTTACTCATGGTTGTGGTATATTGCAGCCAATGTATATGCATTAAAATTAGCAGTAGGAAAAGGAGCAGAAGGCAGAGTCCAGAGAAGACCAATGCGGGCTTCCACATGACTCTCCCAGGGGAGTTTGCAGGTTAATTTTTCCAGCAATGATGTGTGGCAAGATATTGAGTATTGCCAACCAGGGAAGCCCATCTGAGTCTTGATGTCCAGGCTTTCAACTGGAATGAGCCACCTAGGTATAGGGTACCCATAAGACTGACTGCACTTCTCAGTTCCCAGTCTCTTCCAAGGTCAAACTGATACACCCTGCCCAGGGCTCCAGGTATTCAAAGCCATTCAGCTCAGGCAGGATATTCCAAGGTCTTAAAAGTTGTCTTCTGAGAGCCAGTCAAGGGCCAGTTCTTTCTTTGTAATGTGAAGAGATGAAGGGTGTGTATGTCAGCAATCTTACAGCCATAATCTAAATATCTGACCATATAACTTAGAGCAAAGAACATTTATTTTCTTACAGTTTCAAGAGGGAGAGGGCAGGGGGAGGAGGATCCATATGTAATCCCCAAGGCCACACCGCCACGGACCCACTTCCAGCCACATCCTATCAGCCTACTGGGTGCCACCATTACAACAGATTTATCCACTTCTGGAATTACAACCTTCATGATTCAATTACATCAGTTCCAAACACTAAGTGAGCTCTTTAGGGGACATTTTATACCTAACTATAACAAAGGGTTTCAATGACTCAGACCTTCTAAAAAACATTTGTTTGCTTGTTTGTTTGTTTGTTTGTTTTGGTACTGGGGATTGGACCCAGGGTCCCATGCATGATAGGCAAGCTCTCAACCACAAGATGTACCCCTACCTTCATGCTGGCTAACTCTTCACTATACAATCAGATTAGATGAAATTGGTTTGCACTTAGTAGGCACTCGGTTTGCACATAGTAGGTTGGCACTTAGTAGGCACTCAGTTCTCTTTTCTTCACCTCCATCCTCATAGCCAGGAAGCTGCATTTAGCAATTGAGCACTTGAGAGGACCCATCCAGATTCAACACATCTATCATCTTCATCCGGAGCTTAATACTCATTGTCTTTAGTCCCACAATAAATATCATCAAATTCCTCATCTCAGAATTTGGGAATCTCAGAGGCAAGCACTTTTTTTAAATTTTTTTTATTGTAATAATTCGTGTTTTGTATGTATACATCTTTGTTAGGTACGAATTGATAGAGACAAATGTGCACACATTTCTCATCTGACCCCTTCCCCAATTCCCATCCCGCTCCCTCGCCCTCCCTCCCTCTCAAGTTCAGTTCAGTGAGTGACCTTGATATAATTGTGTAAGTACATCATGTGCCTTAGGATGCCCTACCCACCCACCCCCGCCCCGTCCATCCCCTTCGGTTAAATTAATTTCTTTGTTTATCAAGGGTCTCTACTTTTTCATCTGGAGACCCTCTTATGCCCCATCTTCTTCCTAACATCCACATATTAGGGAGAACATATGCTTCTTTACTCTTTGTGTTTGTGACTGGCTAATCTCACTTAACATAATGTTTTCCAGTTGCATCCATTTCCCTGCAAAGAACATGATTTTGTTCTTCTTTATGGCTGAGTAAAATTCCATTGTGTTCCTATCCCATAGTTTTGTAATCCATTCATCTGTTGATGGACATCTTGGCTGCTTCCATAGTTTGGCTATTGTGAATTGTGCAGCTAAAAACATAGATACACATACATCAGTCTGATAGTTTGGTTTCCATTCTTTTGGGTAGATACCCAGAAGTGGTATTGCTGAGTTATAAGGTAGGTTTATTCCCATTTGTCTGAGGATCCTCCATACTGTTTTCCAAAGTGGTTACACAAGTTTGCAATCCCACCAACAATGTATTAGGGTTCCCACTTCTCCACACCCTCACCAGCATTTATTGTTGTTGAAGAAAGAAATCGATGAAGACCTTAGAAGATGGAAGAATCTACCATGCTCTTGGATAGGCAGAATAAATATTATCAAAATGGCTATCCTCCCAAAGCTGATCTACCGATTCAATGCAATACCCATGAAATTACCAAGGACGCTCCTCACAGACATAGAAAAATCAGCCCTTAAATTCATTTGGAACAACAAAAAGCCCAGAATAGCCAAAGTAGTTCTGAGCAATAAAAACCATGCAGGAGGTATCACAATACCTGACTTCAACCTCTACTACAAAGCCACAGTAATAAAAACAGCATGGTATTGGCACAAAAACAGACACATAGACCAATGGAGCAGAATAGAAGACTCAGAAACAGTCCCACAGGCTTACAGTCAGCTGAGTTTTGACAAAGGAGCCAAAAATATACACTGGAAAAAAGATAGCCTCTTTAACAAATGGTGTTGGCAAAACTGTTTAACCATATGCAGGAAAATAGAAATAAACCCCACTTTCTCACCCTTCACAAGAGTCAACTCAAGGTGGATCAAAGATCTGGAAGTTAGGCCGGAGACCTTGCAGCTACTTGAAGAGGGCATAGGACCAACACTTCAACATATAGGCACAGGTAAAAACTATCTCAACAAGACCTCCAAAGCACAAGCAATTCAAAGGAAGATCAATACATGGGATTGCATTAAATTGAAGAGATTCTGTGCAGCAAAGGAAACTATCAAGAACCTCAACAGAGAGCCTACAAAGTGGGAGAAGATTTTTGCCAGTTACTCTTCAGATAGAGGTTTAATATCTAGGATATACAAAGAACTCAAGAAAATCACAGCCAAGAAAGCAAATAACCCAATCAAAAAATGGGCAAAGGATCTAAA
>PVLC010012948.1:0-42985 GCA_004027655.1 Graphiurus murinus | reverse complement strand
ACATGATGTAATTACACAATCATATCAAGGTCACTCACCGAAGTGAACCTGAGGGGGAGGGAAGGGGAGGGGATTGGGGTGGGAATTGGGGAAAGGGTCAAATGAGAACTGTGTGCAAATATGTTGTCAACAACTTGTACTTAACAAAGATGTATGCTATATTGCACGAATTACTACAATAAAAAAATTAAAAAAAAAAACAAAAAACATATGACTTTTCACCTTCGGTGACTAGGTAATCTCAACCAACTCATCTTTTCTGAAAAGCATCCAAATACCCTTGGGAAACAGAGTGGACAGTGAACACTTATTGGGTAGTAACTCTCTGTGGTCCCCTATTGGTGAATTGCTTAACTTTAGGCCTCCTTTACAGGACTGTTTTCATAGTCTCCTAGTAGTTTTACCTGCCTTTAGCTCCATCCAAGCCATCTTGCTTGGTGACTTTATTTAACTTCTTCAAACACAGGTCTGTGTTTCTTCTCTGCTCAAAGTATTTTTATGGCCTCATCATAATAAATGCCTCAACTGTTCCAAGAAGTAAAATGATAGGTATTGCTTGCATAGCAATTCTTTCTCAACTGGAGATCCTCCCCAAACAATAATAATAGCTAAGAAAGTGTGTGTTTGTGTGTGTTGGGGGGGGGGGGTCTAGGCCTGATCTTGAGAAGAAGGCTAGGACGCCTTTTCTCACAATGCTAGCATAGGCTGCCCAGAGAGTGGGGTTCAGGAAGTCCTTGGAGTTGAACAGAACTGCATATTGTACATGATGATACCATCTCCTCTACAACCAAGCCCTGTCGTGTGTGTGTGTGTGTGTGTGTGTGTGTGTGTGTGTGTGTGTATGTGTGTGTGTGTAGAGGGGGATGGGGGTGGAGGATATCAGGGAAAAGTGAGCAATAACTAAGATTATAAGATGTTGTTGGAGCAAGAAAAATATCTCCTGGTCTCTTTTTAAACCTCAACATGGTAAGATATCCCAGACTGAATTTTATTCTCACCATTGCAATACACCTTCGGTTTATAATCAGTAATCATCTATCCAGTTTGGAAATATGAAGGTGGTTGGAACAGAGTGGAATGAAGAGACATGTAGGGGAGGGTGTGGGTGCTGAAAATGATGTGTGGGTTGGGGAAGGAATTGAAGGACAGTGAGGTACAGACCCACTATGCAGCTGGTGTTTGCTAATTAATACTATAGCTGTGAAACAAGAAAAGAGAAAAAAATTTAGTGATTATTTTAGGATGAAAAACTTATGGCCACCATTAATTAAATCATTTGTTTTAAACATTGAATTTTACAGACTATCATGCTCATTAACAACTTTTAAAAGTGACAAGCTTCATGTATGGACAGAAGCTGATAATTAATTGGTACAAAATAGATCTTGTAACTGAAAAGAAGCATAGATTTAGCCATATGTAATTACACATAAAGGTTGCAATTCTTTGAGGAGGTTGACTGATGAGGTTTAGGATGCTTGTAAATCATTTAAAAAATCTCCTTTTGATACAATAAGACAAATTTAAGGATATTTAAAAGTAGTTTAAAATTTTAAAGTATGGGCCGGGCGTGGTGGCGCACGCTTGTAATCCCAGCATTCGGGAGGCTGAGACCGGAGGATCCGGGTTCGAGGCCAGCCTCAGCTACCTAGTGAGGCACTCCACAACTTAGCGAGACCCGGTTTCAAAATAAAGAATAAAAAATAGGGCTGGGGGTGTAGCTCGGAGGTAGAATGCCCCTGAGTTCAATCCCCAGTACCACAAAATAAATAAATAAATAAAAAATTTTAAAGTATGGTCAATGGAATTATTAAAATTAAAATTACTCCAGAAGCTGAATTAGAGGTCATTTTGGGCACCAGAGACCCTCTGTCAAGGAAGGAAGAAAGAAAGAGAAAGAAAAGAAGAAGGAAGGAGGGAAGTAAAGGAGGGAGAGAAAAAATATCTCTGCTTTATGAGTATTTTATTTTATTAAACTGTGTGGAATATTATGGTATCTCAGAACTTGGCTAATTAACAGAAATTATCAAAATGAGCCTGGTTCTAATTTATTTTAAACCCATTAGCCAAGGTCTATAGATCCAAAATATGTATCTATAAAAATTTTCTAGCAAGGCATGGTGGTACACAACTGTAATCCCAGCACTTGGAAGGCTGAGACAGGAGGATCACTGGTTCATGACCAGCCTCAGCAATGAAGCAAGGCCCTCAGAAATTTAGTGAGACCCTGTTTCAAAATAAAAAATAAAAAAGACTAGGAGTGTAGCTTGGAGGTAGAATGCCTCTGGGTTCAATCCCCAGTATCACATATACACAGTTTTTTTTCCAGTGAATTATAAAATGTAGTCATTGGATGGCTGAGTAAAAGACAACCAACTGCTCAGTCAAGCAAAATTTGAGCACAGTACTCTAGGAATAGAAGGTCAGAGAACTAAGGCTTAATGGTTTACTTTATGCCATATGGTTGGATAAGCTTGGAAGATCTCAGAGGAGGAGGTAGAACAGGTGCTTCTTAAAACATTAGATAATATATATGATATATATGATTTTCATTTGGAAACCATATATATTATATATATATAATATGATATTCATTTGGAAACCCAGTTTTATAGCTTACTGGCCACATTAATGGCATTTGATAGATAATACCAATGCCATAGGGAAACTTTCTGGCAGAAGGGTGAGATTTGGTTCTCAGATTTTTTAGGCTCATAAAAATAAATAGTACCAGTTCATTTGAAGCTGATGAAATCCTGAGGGAGCTGGTTTATTCAAACCAAATGGAGACTAGTAATACAACCAGTTAATAGTTTGTAGTGGTAACAATAAGTGGCATGATAATGCACTTTTATATTACATAGCATTGCTATTTATCATAGCAACTCTAGTACTATATTTTCTGTCTGTATTCATATATCTGTCTAGATTGCAAACTTTTATTTTTAGTAACTGTCATAATATCTGGATAGCAAGCACCCGATGAATGTTTGTTGAGAGAATGAAAAATCCTAAATTTGTGAATTCTTAGTGTATTAGAAGGGGAGAGGAGAAATGGAGTGACTACCTGTTAAAATCATTGAAGAACAAAGCCAAGTATTTCTCATTAATGGAAAATTCCCAAGACTGAAGGAGTATGATGAAGTAGAAATTTGGAAGTAGATTAAACATTTTGATAACAATGCTATTTTTATCCTCCAAATTATGATGTTATATTATTTGTGTACATTTATCCACATTTACAAATTTTCTGCTTAGTATTCCTTCATCTCAGCTCTTCCTTCTGGAACAATTTTATTTCCTTCTGAAGAATATCCATGGGACAATGTCCTTCTTTTGTCCACATTCTTAAGTCACAGGTTAGTGAAGTAAATTATTCTATATTGATATTGAATATATTATATTTTTTACATTATTCTGACTTCTACTGTCACTTTAAGAAGTCAGTTCAGTCAAGCATGGTGGCTCACACCTGTAATCCCAGTACTTGGGAGGCTGAGACAGGAGGATCACAGGTTTGAGGCCAGCCTTTATTTTGAGATCCTGTCTCAAAATAAAAAATAAAATAGGGCTGGGGATGTGGGGAAGTAGCTTGGAGATAGAAAGCCCCTGGGTTCAACCTCCAGCACCAAAAAAAAAGAGCCCCTTGATTATTACTATTTCATAAATGGCCTTTTTCATCTTTAATTGCACTTGCACATTTCTTTTATTTATTCTATTTGGGATTTGTTGTGTTTCATCAATCTGAAGAAAGATGCTTTTAATCAGTCCTTGAATTTCACATGACATAAAACTAATAATTTTAAAGTAACTGAGTGACCTAACTCTTCTATTTTGTAGTAGTGTCTCTGCCCTAGTCTACTTAACTTCTTATTCCATGTTGTGATAGTGTTTTTATTCTATCTTCTGTAACTCTTAAGTTATCTTTTATATTTTCTTTCTTTTTGTACTATACTGTGTAATTTCTACAGTGCTATCTTTGAATTCTATAAATCTCTTTTCAAATGTGTCTATTCTGCTGTTTACTTTTATTGAATTGATATCAATAATAATATTTTTAACTTTTAGAAATGATTTTTAGTTATTTTCCAAGGTCTTCTGATAATTTATTATACTGTCTTGTTCCTTACCTACATCATTGATACCTTTAGAGGAACCACATTGAAACTGATGGCTGCATTTTTTAAGCATTTACTTTTTATTATCTATATGATAATTTCAATATTTAAAATCCTTTGGCATCTTAACGGGCCATTTTAGTTCCTGATGACTTTTGTCCATGCTGGCTTATTTTCTAATGTGCTTGGCCACTTTATATTAGGAGCTTATATTTGGCTGATTTAGTGAATCCTGGGTTCCGGGTTGAAGTTGTACTTCTCCACAAAAAACTTGTATTTGTTTTTTTCAGATACTCCAAGATACTACCAACAATGTGGTACTCCTTTATTTTAGTTTTTATTTATTTATTTTTTTTGCGGTACTGGGAATTGAACTCAGGGGCATTCTACCTCCGAGCTATACCCCCAGCCCTATTTTTTATTCTTTATTTTGAAACCGAGTCTCGCTAAGTTGCGGAGTGCCTCACTAAGTAGCTGAGGCTGGCCGCGAACCCGGATCCTCAGGTCTCAGCCTCCCGAATGCTGGGATTACAAGCGTGCGCCACCACGCCCGGCTCTGGTACTCCTTTAAATGGAGTTTCCAGTATGTACTCTGCAGGTAGTACAATTTGAACCACCAAACCAAGGAAGGGGGTCTGACAGTTAAAGATTAAGTGAGAGTTCCCAGTTTTATTTTGCTTTTCTACCCAAAACAAGGGTCAGAATGCAAAGCTTCCTCCATTTTCTCAGAGGCAATTTTTTTCCTCCTAAATTTCTGTTTCAATGGGCATATGGTCTTTCAAATGTATTAATGCTTGCTGAGGTTTGGTTTTAACCCTGATTTGCTCTGGTCTGATGCCTTTCCTTCATATTTCACAAGAGTCATTAAAATTCAAGACTCTTTACTATATTTGAGATGGTTTTTGTGTGGGAATAGTAATTTTTCAGTATGTGTCATATCAATGAAAAGAACTTAAGTCTTTGGCAGCAGGCATAGCTCCTGGACCATTTCATATTAAATATATAAAGAAATTAGGAGTTAAGATTTCAAAATCACATAAAGTCTGGTTATAATTTTTGCAGCAATTTTAGGTCAAGAACTAAAAACTATTTGATATGTGATAAAAGTAATGAAATTCCAAAAGTTTTATTTTAAGATAATACAAATATGATTGCTACAAAACTAATAGTATAACATGATCCTCACTAGTAAATTTCATTACTTTCAAGTATTTGATTAACACCATAAAAATGTAGGTTTTTTTTATATATTGCTAAGGAAACTGGCTCTGAGCCATGAGTATGTATATGTATACTGAAAGTAGCCCACAACAGAACTATTAGGTTAAACCATGTTTGGCCAACACATATCTTTCTTAAAAAAGAATTAGGGTAAAAAAGACCTGTCTGTTTCTTAAAGACAATTTAGCACAAGTTCATTTAGTACAAGTTCAGTGTAACATTTGATTTGTGACATTTCATACAAAAACCAATAGGTTAGCAGAGGGTATGGCCTTTTTAGATGACAGCACTTATTTTTGTGGATCATTATTAAAACTGGCTACTTTTCATGTAAAGTGTGTGTTGTGTGTGTGTTACTAGGGATTAAATCCAGGGGCACTCTATCTCTGAACTATATCTCCAGCCCTGTTTTATTTTTTTATTTTGAAACAGGTTCTTGCCAAGTCACCATGTGCTAGCCTCAAACCAGCAATCCTCCTGTCTCAGCCTTTCAAGTACTTATGTAAATCTTTTATTTAAGAGTCTTAAATCTCTCTAGGGCTTTTCCACCAGTTTCTAGGATAGAGTCCAGAAGTAGATTTATCAAAAAGCTCCCAATGAAATCACCATAATTTGAATATGGTTTATTCCCCCTGAATTCACAGAGGAGTTTAATCCCCAAAAATCTTATCTTAGTGGTATTAAGAGGTTAGAAACATAATCCAACAATGCTCTTTAAAGGTGGGCCTTTGGTAATTGATTAGATTTGCAGAGGCTCCCAAATTTATTTGGCTTACTGAGCCATTATTGGGGGAAAAAATTACTCCTACCCTTCCTTTCTCTTCCCTAAAATCTACTCTAAGTATATGAACAGAAAAGTGTAATGACAAATTTGTTAGAGTGTTGGTGGAGCATCCATGATTGACTCCTGGTGGCTTTATAAGGAGAGAGAGAGAGACTACACAGATATAGAGATTCACATGTGCTTCCACCATGATGTGATATAGCCAAAGAGGGCCCTGATAAGAACTCGTGCCATGCTATTTGGACTTTCAGCCTTCAGTACTGAGAGCTAACTATACCTCTTTTCTTTATAAAATAGCCTTCCTTTGGTGTTTGAGTGTTTTATTATAGGAATGGAAAGCTGATTAAAACAGATATCTCAGTTAGATTTACTTTGATTTTACTTAGATTTATTAACTCATCTATGTGTGTTCAAAATGAAGCAATAAACAGAGCCCATGAGTCAACTATACCATCTGAGTATTTGTAGAACCCTTGGAGGAGTTGTGAGGAATCTTAATACATCATGGTGAAAGGCTTTTTGTCCATAAACATGAAATCTGAAACAAATGTAGACTTTTAGGGTGTTTAGCAATAAATTAGTTCTATGGAATAATAATAATGATGACTAAAGAAACAAGGCCCTTCTTTCCTGCTGATCAGATGCCTTGAAGTTAGCTGAAGCTTCAGAGCTAGATTAACAGTCAGATATTAATTCCCCTTATGCATAAGAGCCCTAGCATTCCCTTACACTTTATTATCTCAACTACATATTTAAAACGTTTTTTGTGTGAAATTTCTCTGCATCTACCTGTTCTGTTGTAAGTTTTTTTTTTCTTTTTAAAGCCTGTTTGTCTTATTATGAGAAGCAGACTATCTTAACCATCTTGCCTCCCTTATTTTTGGTACTTAGCAGGTAACTGATGTTTTCATTAAATTTAGTAACAAACACATTCATCCAATCATTGTTTAAAAACAAAATGGGAGAGATAATATCAGTTTCATTGTTGAGCAATGGTTTATCCCAAATACCTATTTCTTATTGGCTCAGCTTTTTTGTCCAAAATATGGCCTTGGAATTTCAAAAAGACTAAATAATTAAGAAAAATAATATAAGAAAACAGCTCTATATACCCTTTTAATTTTATTTCCAAGGGAAACTTACATAATATGTTAATCCTTGTAACTTGGTACCTTTTCTAGAATGCTTTTCTTTGCCTTAGCACAAATAACAACAATAACATCTCTGAAAACTCCATAATTTTTAACTATTTTTCCTGGAGTTACTATGGCATCTCCTTGGTGTAAGTGGATTTGAAAAGTTTTTGCAGATGGATGTTTGAAATGAATTTTATATCACTTCTAAAATCTGGCAAGGGAAATTATCTCTAAAGAGATCGATCTCATTGATTTGGCAGTTTTATTAAACTTTAATGAGGTTTTCCACATTTTGTTTTTTTTTTTTTTTGCGGTACTGGGGATTGAACTCAGGGGCATTCTACCTCCGAGTTACACCCCCAGCCCTATTTTTTATTCTTTATTTTGAAACCGAGTCTCGCTAAGTTGCGGAGTGCCTCACTAGGTAGCTGAGGCTGGCCGCGAACCCGGATCCTCAGGTCTCAGGCTCCCGAATGCTGGGATTACGAGCGTGCGCCACCACGCCCGGCTGGTTTTCCACATTTTTATTGTTGAAGACTGCATGCTCCCCTAAGGTATAAATTCAGCTACCCATGTCTTAAAGGAAAAATATATAATTTTCACAAAGGTCTTGTAATCCTTGGTCACTGACTGAGTAATAACACAGAATTAAATAGTGCTGTCAGCATTGACTCTATAGGTGAGACTAACAAGAGTGACAGTAGGTGGCAAATTTCAACAAACAGTACCAGAAGAATAACAAAAAACTCAGTATTTGGAAAAATGAAGCTTCATGTCTAATTAATCCTGAAATACTTAATTATTAAACCAACTGTTATGCTAATATTTCTTTATATTATAGAAAAAATAGGCCAATTTTGAAGAAATCTTAGTCTTTAAAAAAAAAAATCCTTGTTCAGAATAGGTATTCAATCTCAATTTAATTCTTCATCTTAAAGTAGAATTATGCCATCTACTTACTTTGAATGGTAAATTATTATACACAATTTTCTAAGTGAAAATTAAATAGGAAGTCAACAGTCACATTTAACGACAATAGCAAATACTCACCCCTTGTTTTATAGAAACAAGCAATTGTTTTTGTCAGTCCAAAGAGAGATGTTGATCATCTGTCCTTCGTAACACTCTAGGCACCATGGAGAATTACAAAATAGAATAACAGTGCATTAGCAATGACTCTAGGCTCAAGAAACCAAGTGTTAGACAAATGAAACACTAGCATAACTTCTTTTTTTTTTTTTTTTTTTTTTTGCGGTACTGGGGATTGAACTCAGGGGCATTCTACCTCCAACCTATACCCCCAGCCCTATTTTTTATTCTTTTTATTTTTGAAACCGAGTCTCACTAAGTTGCGGAGTGCCTCACTAGGTAGCTGAGGCTGGCCGCAAACCCAGATCCTCCGGTCTTAGCCTCCGGAATGCTGGGATTACAAGCGTGCGCCACCACGCCCGGCTCTAGCATAACTTCTAAGAGAAAAAATATACATTTTCCTTTAAATTTTAACACTACCGTGAAAAAGAAAAACTGTTTTCTTGACTTCATTATACTAGGTATATAATAACATATATATCAAAATGCATAAAAAGCATAGCAGGAATTATTTATCAAACATTTACTATTTGTGAAATACTGTATTTAGAACTGGGGGTTACAATCCTAAATATAAAAACTTTACTGGGGAACAATGTACTGAGCACTGTGATTTACAGAAGGGAAGGACTATGCCAGTTTTAATGGTGTGCTCTTAACTTTCTCTTTATCATCTTGTTTCTTACTTCCTTATATTTCTGTTTTCACTGAATCATACTTCTGTTACACTCAATGAAACATGAAGACATTTTAATTTTTCTCGAAACAAGATTTTTATCTCCATGATTTTTAACAGAAAATTCACCTTAATTTTTTTTTTTTTTTTTTTTTTTGCGGTACTGGGGATTGAACTCAGGGGCATTCTACCTCTGAGCTCTACCCCCAGCCCTATTTTTTATTCTTTATTTTGAAACCGAGTCTCACTAAGTTGCGGAGTGCCTCACTAGGTAGCTGAGGCTGGCAGTGAACCCGGATCCTCCGGTCTCAGCCTCTCGAATGCTGTCACCTTAATATTTACTTACTCAATTATTAGCATTTCTTTTGAAGCAAGAACAGTTTTGCAGTGCATGGTCTGGGTATCTTGGTTATCTTCTGCTGCATAACAAACCACCTGAAAACTTAATGACTTAACACAATAACAGCATATACTTTGCTCACAAATCTGTGGCTTGGTCAGGGCTCTGCTTGATGTTAGTTGGCTCAAAAGCCAGGCACAGGAATCATCTGCCTATATTATATGGAAGAATATATTTATTCAAACTTTTAAAAAGTTTGACAAATAAGTTAAATCAAATAGTATTAGGTGTCAGATTTGGTGGTATGTTAGAAGCCTGTCTATATAGAAAGCCACTGGGAAAACCAGAAATGGGGAGGGTTCTGCTTATTTCTGTTCTTAAAAACAATGCTTAATGAGCCTGGTGTGGTGGTGCATGCCTGTAATCCTACTACTCGGGAGGCTGAGACAAGAAGACTGCAGTTCGAGGTCAGACTCAGCAAATGAGTGAGACCTGCTTCAAAACAAAAAAATAAAATGGGGCTGGACATGTAGTTTGGGGGTAGAATACCCCTGAGTTCAATCCCCAGGTACCACAAAAAGAAAGAAACAACAAAAATAATAAAAAGAGCACAAAAAGTAATTAATCATAGTCCTACTTATCACATACACATATGATGAATTATTATATAATGAATTTCAATTCTTAAATTATAGACTTTTCTAAGGATAACATGTGGTGTACAATTTTCTCCCAAAGGAATGTAACCATGTTCAGAAAACAACAACAACAAAAACTGCTGTGCAATTTTGCTTTCCAACAATTCAGAAAGATAGGGATCTTTCTCCCAAATTGCAGTCTCAAAATGGAAATGAGAAGAGGGATGATATATAGCTTGTAGAAAAAAATGATTCAACAAAATCTCTCTGATTAATTATTTAAATCAACATTTAAAAGGACAAATTTTAAATCTGCTCTACCCAGGAACACCCTTGGAATACACTGCTATAGATTATTAATTTACCCAGATGAGTTAGAACTTATCGCATGGAAATCACTGCTATTGTTGAACTGGCAGATGGTTTAGCACCTGTGTACTGCATTTTATTAATATTAGAGGGCAGAGCATCACACCACAACAGATTTGGAAGGCCAAGCCTCACCCTGTTCATGAGGTTTTCTGAGAAGTTTTTCTCCTTTATTTCTCCAAGTGGGGTTCAGTTCTTCTGGGGCGTTTCGCCTTCACTATTGCTATGGTCTTAGCTAGAGACCAATACACACTTGAATCAGGATTTTAGAAGTTTCCATATTGGTTATTACTTTTGACTTACTACCAAAGCAAATACAGACTTGTTTTTCTGCGCATGGGTGCGTGCGTGCATGTGTGCGTGTGTATGTGTGTGTGTTTCCACTAAAAGGATCAAAGGCCAGCTTCCTGTAAAATGAAGGCAACTTAAACATAGTCCAATATCTACTTCTGGTGGGGTAAAATATTGACTGTGTGTTCAAAACAAACAAATGAAAATATTATTTGAATCATCTTGGATATTGTCAGAGTATTCCCTTATTTCCAAATTCTATTTATATGGTACACATTACTTCATTGCTGTTATTTGAACTTGTTTTCATTGACAGGATAAATACATTTTCATATTACTTTCTCAAAGGATTTGCATAGCACAAGTCATTAAACTCCTCTCTCTAGCTCACTGGCTTGCTTTTCCTCCCTCCAGCCTTACTGCAAACTCTCCACTTTTCTTCCTCATTTAGCAACTATTCCTTTCAGCTTCAGAAAAAAAATTATAATTTGTTCTAAATGAATTATTTTGGATTTGAAAGTCCAAATGAGTCATACTTCTAGCTATATATCTTCTGTATTAATTGTAATTGTAAAGATTTTTGCTAGAAAATTTCTACTTGAAAGATCTATCTATTTAGTAGTGTATCTAATGTTATTCCCATCATGGCTTCAGACTTTTTAATCACAATATAGAATGTTGCTTTATCAGTTCAGTAAATATATGAAGGAAAGTTCTCTAAAATCTACCCATAAGAAAGTAACCCTACTCAATTAAGGAAACTAATGATAGAAATTATCATTAGTAATATCAAAAAGCAGAATTTTGAGTATAGTGCTGCATTAACGATCTACTTCATACATTTTAGAAAGAAGGTTGGCAGCCCATTGTATTCCAATAATATTCATTCCTACAGATAATAGGCCTCTTTCATCATGAAGCATGAAATAAAGCAATATATCTCCAATAAGAACTGATCTTGGGGGCCAGTGAAGCTTTTGGCTGAGGGATGAGGATTTCACAAACACCAGTATCAATCTGAGAGGTGAATTCTTAAATTAGGGAAGAGGGGTATAAATTTGCTCATAAAATTTAACCTACAACTTTAGTAACAAAAATCAAGCTTAAGACACAACTTACATGAGCTATAGTGTCTACCTCTTCCCAGTAGTATTGGGGTCAGAGCCCTCACGATGCGTCTCTTTCTAAGAGCCTCACCTCTAGTCACTGCTGCAGTGAACCAAGTCTTCAACACATGAGCTCTTGAGGAACACTCTAGATCCAAACCATAATAGCAAGTTAAGTTAAAGAAAATACTCAATTCTTCAGTTGCTGCATTCATAATTAATTTATTAATTTAAAGGCCAAAATTAAAACCCATGGGTGTTAATTTACTTCCAAAATGTCACTTTTAGAAATTAAACTTGGTGGAAAGAAGTCTGTACCCCAGTTGTTGGTTTTGTTTTTTGTTTTTAAATAGGACTGGATTTAATATATAACCTCCAACAACTGTCTTAGCATTATGGGTCTAAGAAATTTTTAATGAATAATTATATCTGGACTTATTAAAAAGGAAAAAATCAGAAAACACATAGGCCTGAGAAAGCAATCTACATCAGATTTCCTCTCTTGTACACATGCAGTATTGCAGTGAGTGCAGGGATTTATAGGCTGATGGGGGAGAAATGTGACCACCAGGCGGTAGTAGCAAGCAGTGTGTTTTCTTTGAATGGTGCTTTGTCAGGTGTGCACGCAGGGGGTGGGGACAGGGGTAAGAAGTCCATCATCCATCCACCAATGAAAACTACCAGCTGGCCCGCCACCCAAAAAGCGAAGAGGCCAGGGAACTCCCTGGGGAGAGAGGAATCAGAGAGGAAGGTAGGTGGCAGCAGTGACTTGGGGCTTGTAGAGCCCCACCATTTGTCTTAATTAAGGCTAGCAGATGCTGGGTGCAATTTCTGGAGTAAGCAAAGCAGACAGGTTCTAAATAATTCAAAGCATTCTTATTTGGAGTATATTTAAAACAATTAGATGTGTGAGAATTTGAGTTAGGTGTCTGTGAGCTTTTGGACTAACAGTTACCGCCTGCAGCAAAGAAGAAAATAACATAGGGCCAATATATAGAGGCTATCTATGGCTCATTTCTGTAACAAGCATAACTTACATTTCATTTGTCAATAATTTAATCAATAAATATTTATTAAATGCCTACTATGTCCTGGGCACTGTAGCAGGAAATATAAACATAAAATTGAGGAAGATGCAGTCCTTCTTGATTCTGATGGGGCTTGTTCAAGAGAGGAGTAGTTGTTGTCCTTGTCCTCTTCCTCCTTGTCCTCCTCCTCCTCTTCCTCCTCCTCCTTCTTTGTGGTACTGGGGATTGAACCCAGGGGCATTCTACCTCTGAGCTATACTCCAAGCTCTATTTTTAATTCTTTATTTTGAAACAGGGTCTTACTAAGTTGTTGAGGGCCTCATTAAGTAGATGAGGCTGGCCAGAACCTGCAATCCTCCTGTCTCCGCCTCCCAAGTACTGGGATTATAAGTGTGTGCCATCATGCCTGGCAAGAGAGGGCTTCTTGAAAGGGAAAGTAGGGTCCTGAAATGATGGACAAGAATTTAATTTTTTTTCACATTTTTTTCTAGGATAGCCTTCTAACAGCTAATAATTATGTATAATGAGAATACCAGGCAAATAATTTTAAGAAATGTATTAAAATCAATTTGCTTTTACCTTTAACTCCATAATCAAACAAAGTGCAATTTATTATCATAATTCATACATACCCAGGGATGGAGGTAAAGGGAATTATTAGAAAGAACTTTTATCATTGGGCCTGTGCAATTATTAGAAAGGACATCTGTCATTACAATAGACAAAATTAAACTTGGTCTTCACTCCCTCTTGATTTGGCATCTAGCTAATCTTGTGGCATTTCTACTTTTGTTGGCTTCACTATTCTCCCATCAACTTGATCTAGAAAGTGTAAAACTATTTTTTCTTCATCTTCTCTTTCAAACCCAGCATCCTGTCAGGTGGTAAATCACACAGGTTCCATGGTCATGATGGCTTTATTGAGCCTCTTTTCCTTCCCGTTAGCATAGCATGATACTGGTTCTGTCTTCATTTCCTCTAGTAATTGTTTCCCAAAGCATCTCCTACTCCCAACACTTGGGTTACTCATTGCTTGGGCTTCATCATTCCTCTGTTGGGAAGTCCCACAGTCAACAGCTTACTCTGACATCCAGAACCCTATAAGACATTATCCCAATGTTTCTGATTGCTTAAAGTGACTATAATCTCAGGTATTACAAAGTAGCAGCAATACTCAGAGCTTGTTTTGAAATTTTCTTCTCAGTGTCTTTACTCATATACTTTTCACTTCCTAAAATAGATTATCCAAACTCTGTATATCAAAACCAGGTAAAAAATTCAGGACTAACCATGAAATCACCATCCATAGGAAATTTTTTTCTAGTTTTCTTAATTAACTAAAACATGTCTGGTTTTTAACCAGAACATTCTCTGGTCCTCTTAAAAAGGGTTTACCTCACTCTACCTTGCCACAAGTCATTTGTGTGTTTGTTTTCTTCCTCTATAAGGATGAACTTAACATAAAATTCTTACTCATTTATGCAACCCCTGTGTCTATCTCTAGAATGGATTAAAATGTGCTGTACTCTTTATAGATGGAGCACAATGTCAGGTGGACACATTTGTGACAACTGAGTAGGCAAAGTGTTCAATAATAACAGCTCTGATATTATGGATAGAACCACCAAACTCATTCAATCAGAAATATATTAGATTTTAAAAAAGAATACATATCCATGCACACAAGTGCGACTGTTGCTACAAAAATAAGAGAGTAAACATGTTTAAGATTTTTTTCACAAGTGAGGACAGTATAATTGTTTAGGCCTGGAAATTCTGATAGGAATGAAAAAGGCATCTACAAGTCTGTACTAGCCCCTGGGTTAGGATGTATATGTATATGTACACGTATACATATACGTGTATATATATATATATATATAAATTTTTAGCATGGAAGAATTGTATTTTAAAAACCTAAGTTTTCAAATAGGAACTAATGTTATTTGTTGTGATCATCATTGGTATTATTGATTTCTGGATGAATAATAAATGAGGCAAAACAATAGAGATTTCACAGATATTCTGTGGTTTGCTGGCAACAGTACTTAATTAATGAAATTTTAATAGGCACATAATATTACTTAATAAATGGTTGCTGGTTAATAGGACAAGAGCCTGTCCTTGTTTATGGTATTCTTCCATATCCCAACACACAGGTAGGTGATGTGAAAAACTCCATTGCATTTTCAATTTAAAATGGATAGAAACAAATGTGAAACATAGGAGATCTACTTCATGAAATCAAATTTGTCATAGAACTGATAGTATAAACATGTCTATTAACTAGAATAATATAAACAATATATGGTGGCTAACTTTAATGATGTAACTACATAGTTTCAATATATGACTTACCAGATGAATTTTAGATCAATGAAAGATCATGTAAAACCCAAATTCTCAACTTCCTCTGATAACTTATTTTCAGAAAAACCCTTATAACTCAAAACTTTTCCAATTATTTCCATTTTGAAATGGAAAATTGCTTCCTTGTCTATGGGAATTGGGACAGAATTCCCTTGGTTCAGAATCTTTGAAAGGCCTCAACCTAGTTGTCACAGAAATCTTAATAACACATCTCTAGTTCATTATGGTATCAGGGATTGCTTTATGGTGACTAAAGTCCCTGGAACCTTCTTCTCACCAGGTTCCTGGGAGTTTGACTGCTTCATGAGACAGTTGTAAGAGAGTCTGTACGAGAGCCAGGAGAGGCAGTAGTATTAAGGGATATTTTTGGACATCACAATCTCTCATTTGGAAGGTGCTGGAAAATATACATCTGGAAATTCTTATTCTTTGGGTGTACCCTTTATAGGATATAAGTAGATTATACTCCTATGTATTAATTTTTTAAAGACTCATCATTTTAATGTAAGCTCCAATTATACCCTGCTTATTATCTGTATCTTCCCCATAGTGAAATAGGCACTAATTATGCTGCACTATATCTGTCACCTGTCCTTGTCTGAACAAAAGTTCCTTGGAGATAGGGTTCATTTTCACTTGTATCCATACCCAGACACTGTCTGGAATAAGATAGATGTTCAAAAAATTTAATAAGCAAATTAACAGCAGATTTTGGCTAATTTCATGTATGTGTTTATACTATTTTCACACAGAACAGGTAACTTTTTACAACTTTCAGTGAAAACTTACTTTATCCTTTATGTACCTTTACAAACTAATGAAACGTGCTTCCTGTGACTAGAAGTTTTTTTTACTGCTTCTCAAGCCAGACTTTGCTGGATCCTTGGTCATCTTCCCTGGAGCCAAAGGATAAAATGTCACATTATACTGGTTCCCTTTCCCTCCCTACATCTGTCTCCCATCTTACCAAATAGCTATGTTCTTAAATTAGATTACCTGAGAATGAAGAAGGCATGTTCCTGAGCAGGCACGGTATGTCCCTCCCTAAATGGGCCTCTGTCCTTAAATAAAATTGGCTTTTCTAATTTTTCATCTCTTTTTCAGCCTTATCCTGAAAACCAACTTGATTTCACACAAATTAATGGAAACTGAAGTGTGTGAACAAGAGGTTAATTACTAGCTACAATGAACAAATGTAATAGAAATAATAACTGTTCTGGAAATGCCAGGTAACTACTGGCAAACAGAAGACTTTTTTTGAATTGTAATTTGGTGGGAGTCTATTTTAATAAGACTATTGGGGTTTAAAAATTCCTGGTAAAGGATTCTCTGTTTCTATTTTTAATTGTAAATACAAGATTTAGATTTTTTTTTTTTTCTGGCTGGGGCTTCGATATGTTGTCTAGGCTAGTCTCTGAACTCTTGGGCCCAAGGATCCCAGCTTCCAAAGTAGATGGAATTGAAAGGATATGCAATTGCTTCCAGCTTAGATTTAATAAATAAATAAATATTGTGCATCTATTCATTCATTGAGTTTTTTTATGCCATAAATCATTATTTATTGAAACAATAGTGAAGAGTTTTTAAAAGCCAACACTAACATTGCAGAAAGTATACAACTATATGAATTTATATGTATGTTACACACATATATAGATACCAGTTCTTTTGACTCACCATTTTAAAATCTGACCAGAAGGTTATAATGACTTTATTGTGGAGTTCTAAGACAGCACAAAAGAAAGTCATAGGCTACAAAATCACTTCCCTTTGCCAAACTTCATGAAGTGGATGAAAAGGCATTGTTCTGGCTAAAGACAACAGACAAGACACTAACATCCTGATAGCCTAGTCCTCTAGACCTAACTAGATTTGAGGCACGAATACCCTACCTTCAAAAAGCTGCCTCTGCTGGAGCTGGGTCGTCCCCCCCCCCCCAACCCTTGTTAGTCTTCAAGGCTAGAAAAGAAGATCAAAACAGAAGCACACATCCCACTGGCTCCTCTGTTTTCTTGAAAAGGCAAAAGGTGTGAAGTTACCATCATTTTTTCCCCCTAGGAAACCAGATCAAAAGGAACAAAGGTGTCAAGTCTCTAGAGCACAGCAAATCTTGTTCCCTCCCAAGCCATCCAGGCTTTTGTCAGGACTTGCTGCAGAGTCCCAGATGGAGCCTCTCCAGAAATCCTGAGTGATTTTCCAGGTGGGCGAGGACTCCCAGGAAATCCGCAGGAAGCAGGGGACAAAAAAAGCCCTGGTTCTTCACTAGATAGAGACGCTGTGTAAAGCAATGCCTTTGGTCTTGGTGGGCATCTAACTTCTCTATTGCCCCTATCATCATGTTACCAGAGTTTCTGTACTGCCTTCCTACTCAAAGGCACAGGAATTACAGGATGCAATAAATACCTGTGATAAACATGTAGAAATAAGTTTCATATTGAACAAGATCAATTTCTGTACTTCTCCTATATCCAAGCACTGATTGTGGAGATGCTCCCCCAAACCATCCTAACATCCAACTCAACCGAATGGCCTTCAATCCACACTTTTTTTTCGGTACTGGGGATTGAACTCAGAGGCGTTCTACCTCTGAACTATACTACAGCCCTACGTTTTTATTCTTTATTTTTGAAACCGAGTCTCACTAAGTTGTGGGGTGCTTCACTAGGTAGCTGAGGCTGGCCTCGAACCCGGATCCTCCGGTCTCAGCCTCCCAAATGCTGGGATTACAAGCGTGCGCCACCACACCCGGCTTTCAATCCACACTTTTATTAGAATATATTTTTCCCATTAAAACAATTCCCAATTCCTCCTCACTCCTTTTGCTGGTGAAAACATTAATAATGACACTTGGGAAGCCGGTGATAACGCATCCTTGCTTAAATGGCTATTTGAATGGCTTTTGGGTCATCTTTGGGGATTTAGGGATGCAATGAGAGTGCGTGCGTGCGTGTGTGCGTGTTTGTGTGTTACGTGGGATTGAATCCAGGGGTATTGTACCTTGGAGCTACATGTCCAGCCCTTTTTTTGTTTTGTTTTGAAACAGGGCCTCGCTAGGTTGCTGAGGCTAGTCTCGAACCTGAGATCCTCCTGTCTCAGCCTCCCAAATACTGAGATTAAAGGCATGTGCCACCACACCTGGATAGGGATGGATTTAAAAAAGAAAAAAAGCAAAACCAATAAACAGATTCTATATGTACTGCGAGTATATGTAGGTGTGTATATTCACACATATATACTTTTTTTTTTTCAAATAAAGTCGTAGATCCTCTAACAGAGGTCTCACCAGTTGCCAGTCACCTCTGCAAATGCCAGTGGCTTCCAAGATTCAAGCCATGTCCAGCATTTAACACCAACCTCCCTCCCTGGCGTGGACACCTCCCCTCTATATAGGGCCTTTCCCTCTCCACGTGGCCAAGCCACCCGCACAGGGACCCCAGTTCGGATATTCCCCACTGCACCCCTCAACGTCCCAGGCCCCACCGCTGCCGCCCACGTTCCTTCCTCTTCCTGGCCACAACCTTGGCGTTCCGGGATCGACTCGGCAGTGCAGCAGCAGGGACCCGTCGGGGAAGACCTCTCGTGGGACCTGGAGCACCGCGTGGGACCCTAAAACCCCAAATCTGCTCTGCTGCCTCGCCGGGCCACGTGTGCCAGGAGCTCTGCCGGGCAGGCGCAGCCTCCGGTGCGCAGAGGCGACATGACCGCCGCAGGCCGGCCGCCCGCCGCCGAGGACCAGGAGGCCCCCGGGTCGGGCCCCGGGCCGCCCGCCGCCGCTCGGCCGCCGTCGAGGAGGAGGTGGAGGTGTGCGGGCCGGGGAGGGAGCGAGCCGCGCCCTCGGGCCGGCGTGGGCCGGGCCCGCGTCGCTCCCCCGAGCGAGCCAGGGTTCTCAGGAGCGGGCCGCGCAGAAGACGTTGGCG
Source organism: Graphiurus murinus (assembly GCA_004027655.1). Taxonomy (NCBI): domain Eukaryota; kingdom Metazoa; phylum Chordata; class Mammalia; order Rodentia; family Gliridae; genus Graphiurus; species Graphiurus murinus. The sequence continues at coordinate 23,902 of PVLC010012948.1, read as the reverse complement.
AGAGGAGTTAGCGGCTGTTGGACGAACGGGCCAGGGGCACAGTCCTCCGGCACGGCCATCGCGGCGAGGGCCGCCGCCCTCCCTCCCAGCCCGGGGGCGCGGGTGGCCACGGTAGCCGCGGGTCGCGGCGTCGCCGCACGCCCGGGCCTGGCCGCGCAGGAGGAGCCGGGGCGGTCGCCGGTTGGCCCCGCCCGGGCCGAGCGCCCGGGGGTCGCGGCGCGTCGGGCCGCAGCGCGTCAGGTGAGGAGGTCGCCATGGCGATACGGCGCGCAGGCCCGCCGCGGTTGGCATGGAAGCGCCGGCGAGGTCCGGGCGCGCCGCTGATTGGCCGATTCAACAGAGGCGGGTGGGTTGAAAGTAATCCCGGCCGAGCGCCCCCGCCGCCGCCCGCGGATCCGGATCCGGAGCCTCCTGCACCCGGTCCCCGCCCGCCGGCCCGCCGGCGTCCCCGCGTCCCTGGTGCACGTGCTAATTGTTCCCGACACGTAAAGATTCATCGCCCAGAGGAGCGGGACCGGCTGCGGCTCCCAAGCAGGTTTCGGGGCCTTCAGTCTGAGTGGAGGAGGGCCATGGGGAGCACTCTGCTCCTCACTTGGGAAGGGGACATACTTTCCCGCAGTCGGGTATCGGGGGTCTTTTATTCGGGGTCAAGGGAGATGAGCTTCAAAGAAGGGAAAGAGGAGCGCTCGTAGGTTTACAGTCCCAATTCATGTGGGGCTTAGTATCGCGATTTGGAGGCTTGGCAGACTGTCGCACCTTTCCAGTCCCTAGAGATTCAAATCACCATTTTGGTTCAGAGCAGCTTTGATCGCTTGTGCCTTCGCCCATGACCCTTTTAGCCCTAATAATTTGCTGGGAAGATCAAAAAAGGCTGCTGATACCGGGCATGATGTCCATCCTACTAGAGATTAGTTGCACCTTTGGGGCCCCCGGTGGGGAGGGTTGACTAAGTAACTGGCGTGTCCCTTTCTCTTTCTCCGATGTTAGCAGCTGGCAGAGTCCAAGGCAATGCGTCGCAGCAGCTCCAAGAGCGGAGTCATCCTGGCTCCAGTGGCGGGAGGAACCGATGCTTGTCAGATGCTCACCAGAGCCCAGCTTGGCCAGGATCCCCCACAAAGAACTGTACTAGGGGTGCTAACTGAGAATGGGCAGTACAGGAGGACCTGTGGCCAGGTAATGACCCAGAAGCACTAGGAAAGATGCTGTGGAAAAAGACTCTCCTGTGAGTTGGTGGGAGGAGCTCCTCTCGAAGTTCCTGTGGAGTATTAGAGTGCTTGACTCTGGACTATAGGGAAGTTGATTTCTCAAGACTACCTTGACCAGCCCTCTTTTCAGCTAGAAATAGCGATTAATTTTCTTTGTTGATGTTTTTCCAATATCAGGGAAATAGGTCTAGGAAGTATTTGGATTAAGTATTATGTAAAGTGATTTAAGTCATAGCCAAAAGGAAATGTGATTGCCTAAAATAAACCGTGGAGCTGGAGTTTCTCAGTTCAGAGTGGTGTTCAGTGTGATCTAGGTCATGCCTGAAATCCCTGGAGAACCACTTCTGTGTTCACTGGGGATTGTATGACAATCGGGATTGAATCAGGCTATACTAGGTTACTTCAAAAAGTAGTGCTGTGTGTATGCATGTCCCTATCACTCTGATCTTCATTATGATGTCTGGTTACAATACACCAATAAAAGTATATTTTAAAGAAAAGTTGCTTTAATAGCAGAAATCTCTCCAGTACTGACTTAAAAGCGCTTGGGCAAACAGGCAATGGGCCTTAACTGATCATAGGTACCTCCCTTTGAATACTGAAAACAAATCTAGACACCTAAATGCAAAACAAATTCAGATTCCTAAATTCCAAATCCTTAGGGATGAATTTTTGAGGTAGGCAAAATCTTCTCTAAGTGTGCCATTAGATGCCTTTGTAAGGATGCCTTAAGTGCCTTAAGCCTGTATTGCACATCTGTAGTGCCTGATGATCACAATAATCCAGGGTAGTAGGTGGACTAGGTATCATTTCCATTCAGGTGTTAAACTTTGAGAGGTTTAATCCTCCTTCCCAAATGTTATGGTGGAGGCTACATTAGAAGTCTTATTAACTGCTTCTTCAACTCTCTGCCTTTTGGTGTGATCTGGTCAGTGGGGATAAAATACCTCAAGTGAGCTGTTCAAAGCTTTGAGAATATTGAGCAAAAGTGGTTTTAATAAACTTAACTTGTTTAGCAATACTTATTTCTTTAAACTTAAAGTCTAAGGCCTGATATTTATGAACTGGTGATTGTGCCCAGTGGTCTCATTTCAAATTCACATGATCAGTAACCTCTCATGTTGCTTGGCAACATTGTCTGGCCAATCAGTAACCTCTCATGTTGCTTGGCAACATTGCTTGGCACCATCTCTATGTTCCTCTGCTCCATCCCTCCACAACCTTCTTAGAAACCTTTTCCCCCTTTCCTTCTCTTTTTAATCCTCCATAGCTGCTACTCATCCTTATTCTCAGATGATGACTTTGCATCCCATTTTATTAAAAATGTAGAAATAACCAGAGGGGAATTTCCACTGCTCCCATGTACCATATACTCTGCCATCCCCATCCTGTTCTGTGACTGAAATGTCCCTTGACAATATATCTCAAGCTATCTTGCCTCTTCTAGGATATTTCCCCAACAACTCTTCTTCCTCTTAGTTTTCTTTTCTTTACTGAGCCATACCCATAAGCATACAAATATATTATAATTTTTTCCATCTTTAAAACCTTAAAACTACATAGCTCTTTGCAGCTACTGTAGTAACAATTTTTGACAATTTGTTATCCCATTGGTGTGTAAGCTCCATCAGGTGAGGATTTGGAATATCAAATTCTCTGCTGTATTTCTAGTACTTAGGATAGTAACTGTGCCAGAAGAGCACACTAGTATTTGTTCACTGAAATTTTCTATCTGTATTTCTCCTGTCTCTCTCTCTGTCTGTCTGTCTTTATGGTGCTAGAGATTGAACCTAAGGGTATTCTACCTCTTCTACCTCTGAGCTACATCCCCATCCCTATTTTATTTTTTATTTGGAAATAGGGTCTCAACAAGTTGCTGAAAGCCTCACTAAATTGCTAAGGCTGGCTTTGAACCTATGACACTCATGAGTACTGGATTTATAGGCCCTCTTGCACGTGCACAGCCTCCTCCCCTCTTTTGTTTTTATTTTTTATGAAACTGGGGATTGAACCAGGGACATTCTACCTCAAAGCTACACCCTCATCCCTATTTAATTTTTTATTTGAAAACAGGGTCTCTAAATTGCTGAGGCTGACCTTGAGCCTGTAATTCTACTGTCTCTGCCTCTCAAGTACTGGGATTACAGGTATGTGCCACCATGCCCAGTTGCTTGATCTTTAGACTTAGTTCATAGTCCTTTCCTTACCAGACAGATTATCACTTTACATAGTTCACTATTGTTTATTCTTTAAAATGATGTCTTCCCACTCACTTTAGAGAACACTCCCTTGTCTAGGTATTCTACCTTGTTCACTGGCCACTCCTCAGTATCCTGCCTCTTCTTTATTTCTTCACTCTGTAAAATTCAAAGGGCCTCAGGGTGTACTCTTCTACCTGAATCATGCACTCCTTCCTTTAGTAATCTCTTCAAGTCTCCTAGCTTCAGATACCACCTAACTGTTGATGACTCCTATTTGCATCTCTGGCCAGGCTGTCGGAGCTGTACAGGCTCACATATCCAGCAGTTCCCTTGATATGTCCTGTTGGACCATACAATAGGCGTGTCTTACTTGTCTAAAACCAAACACTAACCCGTTTCTCTATCTTCAACTTGATTTTCCTGAAGTCATCTTCATCTCAGTCTCAAAAACTTTGTAATCCTGGAATCTTCTTTTTTCTCTCATTTCTTATTTAATCTACTGAGAAAATATGATTGTTTCTACTTTTAAAAACGTCTGGAATCTCTTTCTCTCTTATCCTTTTCTGTTACTACCCTGGTTCAAACCCCTGTTGTGGTCTCACTTGGAATTTGCCAGTTTCCTAACTGGTCATCTCACGCAGATCTTGCTTTCTATACCTATATCTAGCCCAAAGGATCCTTTAAAACATAAAGCAGATCACATTGATCCTCTGCCCAAAAGCTTTCTGTGACTCCCTTCTTCATGAAAGTCAATCTTCAAGTGACCTGTGGTAAGGTCTACATGAGCTGGCCGCTCTTTTCTTCCTCACCTCATGCCCTGCACTAATTTTCATTCTCACTCTGCTTTGTTTGCTCCTACTGTATCTTTTCTTGTTTGTTTCTCCCTCTCCTCCCCAGTCTCTGGGCTGAATTTTTTTTTCACTGCTAAATTCTGGGCGCATTAAACAATACCTGGCACATAGTTTATGCTCAGTAAATATTTGTTTAATGAATACATATCTCAACCTATGTGCATGTGTCTATGTAGTGAAAGTCAAACTTGGCAATGACTGGAATCTTAGCTATCTGGTAACTTGTGATTGTGCTCTTTTATAGCACCTGTGATTTTTTCCCAATACTGCCATACATTTTTTTATTAGACACTAATCGTATATTTAACTTGCTTCAGTAGTAAGTACTAATATTATTATAAGCAAAATGCTAATATAGTAGATAGAGCTAGCATAAATATAACTCAGGTTCTTGAAGCTTGCCCACCTGCCCTGGTTCAGCTGACATTTATGCCATCCAATGTGAGCTATTTTAAAATGCAGTAGCATTTGATGCATTATGCTCATTCACTGTAATGGTACCACAATTGCTCCCATTATTCATGTTATAGGAATAAACAGAAAGGAAAAATTATTTGAGAAATTCCCCAAGAGTATTTGCATGTGTCATACAAAAATATTTTATGGCTTATAAGTTAGTATGAGTTTTAAAAATGATCATGTTTTTAAATAACTGGGTATGAAATGGGAACTTTATAGGCACCTGCAACTAAACATTACTTAGGGAGGGAGACTGTAGGAATTCAGGATTATATCAGGAGCTAGGTGGAGTACTTAAAAAATCTTGCAATGCTCTAAGCATAAAATCCAACTTGCAGTTTTCTCCCACATGTGGTACCTTTTTCATTTTGGAGAGCTATAGCTTTTCTTCTTTCTATAATCTTGAGTTCTTTTTAATTTAAATGTATACAAGATAACATATTTTAGGTAGCGTTCTTTCCCTATCAAATGTAGACAAATATAAAAGTCATACTTTCTAAGCCATATTCTCTGCAATTAAATTGCCAGCATAGATATTCAATCTTGGATTCAATCTTCCCTTTCCTGGCTGCTAGTTTGAGTCAGATGGTTTCACATTGCCTATGTGGCCTTTGGGGATGGCCTCTAACAAGAGCTTTAACCTTTTTATTTTTAGGAGAACACAGCAATAAGGTGTTTTTCTGGATCAGAAAATGTCTTCCCTCCAGCTGGAAAGAAAGTACTTTCTGACTGTGGGGTCTATGAGCCAACCAAGCATGGATTCGATATCTACATGGATGAGCCTGAGCAGGGGGACAGAGACAGCTGCCCAGGGAAAGAGGGGATGGCATTTGAGGATGTATATGAGGTAGACACCAGCACTCTCAAGTCAGACCTTCACTTCCTGCTGGATTTCAACACAGGTAATCTGACTCACTTACAGCTGATGGTGCCTGTATTCGTAATCATCTGTGGTGTTTTAGTAGCAACTAACTAGCAAGAGAAAACCTTGTTGTAAGGACTTTTTTCACAACTTCCTGTGGAGAGTGAGTGGATGTGAGCTTTTAACCTAAGTGGCTTATCTGACACTGTTGAACTTCTTCAGTTTCCCCCATGCTGGTAGATTCATCTCTCCATTCCCAGTCTGAAGAAGCATCCGATCTGGGCACAGATGTAATAAATGTGACTGAATATGCTGAAGAAATTCATCAGTACCTTAGAGAAGCTGAAGTGAGTTTTCCCAACTTCTTCTTCTGTCTCTAGGACCCCAAGCTCTTAATATTAAGTTACAAGTTCTTGACCATAAATACTAGTGAATGACACTATTATGACATCTAAACATAAGAAATCTGTGAAAAATAATATATGTTGAGCGTCTCTAATCTGACAAAATATAGGTTGAGCATCCCAAATCTGAACTGCTCCAAAATGTGAAACTTTTTGGATGTTGATATGATGCCACATATGGAAAATTCTGCACCATGAAATATTTTTTGTGCACATAATTTTAAAAGTCTTATATAAAATTAGACTTTAGGTTGTATATAAGGTATATAGGAAAAATAAATTTTATGTTTAGGCTTAAGTAATATCCCCAGGGTATTTCATTATGTAGACACAAATATTCCAAAATCTGAAAAAATGTAAATCCCAAAGCACAACTCATCCCAAGCATTTTGAAAAACAGACACCTATCTGTAGTTGTGATGGGTAAGTAGCAATGCATAGACTATTTCTATTTGACTCAAATGATTTACATGCTAAATATTTCGCTCCTAGGAATTACTCCAATTGCTATTTTCCTCTTCAAGTTGCTAATTCCTATTATAGAGCCATAATTTCATACTTTCTTCTTTAGGATAAAGACTTTGAATCAATGTTCTAACCTTTTCTCATGGGATTTTCTTTCTTTTTTTTTTTTTTTTTTTGGAGAGTGACCTTTCTGATATTGTAACTATTTAAATACCCAAACTCTTTCCCCAAACAGATAAGATACAGACCCAAAGCACACTACATGAGGAAACAGCCGGACATCACAGAGAGCATGCGGACAATCCTGGTGGACTGGCTGGTGGAGGTTGGTGAAGAATACAAGCTTCGAGCAGAGACTCTGTACCTGGCTGTCAACTTCCTGGATAGGTTTCTTTCCTGCATGTCTGTTCTGAGAGGGAAATTGCAGCTTGTAGGAACAGCAGCTATTCTTCTGGCTTCGTAAGTGTTCTTTCAGTTTGAACAATGTGAAACTACCTCCTGTCAAAATACTTTTTTCCTCTTCATTTTTTGAAGAAATGCAGTGCTTGATAGTTAAAACTATTCCTGCATCTTTTTTTTTTTTTAATGATACTAGGGATTGAACCCAGGGGTGGTCTACCTCTGAGCTACATTCCCAGCCCTATTTTTTTTTTTTTTTTTTTGCGGTACTAGGGATTGAACTCAGGGGCATTCTACCTCCGATCTATACCCCCAGCCCTATTTTTTATTCTTTATTTTAAAACCGGGTCTCACTAAGTTGCGGAGTGCCTCACTAGGTAGCTGAGGCTGGCCGCGAACCCGGATCCTCCGGTCTCAGCCTCCCGAATGCTGGGATTACAAGCGTGCGCCACCACGCCCGGCTTTCTGCATCTTTTGATAAAAGATCATCATCTTTGCAAAACTTACCAAGAAACTGAATCTTACCCACATGTTAACTTTTTAATTTAGATTCAATATCAAGTTCAATATCAGATTCAATAGCAACAAGTTCAGGATCATGACTAAATTGGCTATCGGCTCAAACTTGGGTCTAATATAACTATTTTAAAGTATAGTCTTTTGACTATATCCTAATGCAAATAAAAGCCTATTTAAAGAGATTTTTGTTACATAAAAGCTGTCTTCATGATCTAACAAAGAACCCATAATAACACAGTTTATTTGGTTCCAGCAAATAAACAATTTCAGCTGGTTCCTGTTTCTATCAGTTATTGATAACAATACCTAATTGCATGGGAAAAGAGACCTGGATTGTGTCTGAGCTGCTTTTATGTGACCTATTGCTGAATTATAGTTTCCTTTCATTCTTCTGGTCTCAAATATTCTAGTTATTAATGTGTGAACCTTGTCAATATTTCCCTAAAGAAAATAAAAACAAAAGCAGAAGGAAAAAAACTATAATAGTGAAATGATATCATTATCTTAATCTTGACCATTCTGCATAATTTGCTAATTCAATAGAGAAAGCTGAACCTAATCTTTTTAAAAAGCCAAGGTGTGTGAGATTCTTTTGTTTATCATTGTCTTCATCATAACATTCTTTCCCACAAAATGATTTGACATCTATAGAATTAATAGGAATTACCTATAGTGTCTGTCATTGAGAATCTTTCAGTGCATTAGAAGCTAAAACCTAAAATTCTCAGTTCGAAATGGTTTCTCTTACTGATCCCAACAGTAAGAACAGCATATCCTTTGTTATACTCATATTCTTGGTCTGGAAACAAGCTCCTGATATTTTCATAGTCCTGTATGATTCAATAATATCAATGTAGAAATCGGGTTTATAAAGTAAAGAAGTCTGCAGGGCCAGGTTGAGAAACATGACTTCCAAGCACTACTCCTAAAAAGTCTTTACATTTCCCAGGAAATATGAAGAGATATATCCCCCTGAAGTAGATGAATTTGTCTATATCACTGACGATACATACACAAAACGACAACTGTTGAGGATGGAACACTTGCTCCTGAAAGTCCTAGCTTTTGATCTGACAGTACCAACCACCAACCAGTTTCTCCTTCAGTACTTAAGGCGGCAAGGAGTGTGCCTCAGAACTGAGAACCTGGCCAAGGTATGCCCCATGAACTTCTGGTGGCAAGGAGGGTAAAAAGCAGCCTTTCCCAATCATCCTTCAGTTCTTCCTTTCTTTCAGTTTTTTGTCTTAGGCCCAGGTAACCTTTGTAGTAATGAAAGAGCTAATTTTAAGAACATGACATCTGGTTACAAGACATTATTTTGCCTATATTTGGCAGGCACAGGTTGTCTAATCACTCAGCTATTAGATAAATTTAAGCCTGGAAACTGTTCCCTTGACCACATGCAAGCAATATTTCTTAGTTTGGAAACAAAGTGATATAGTTTAATTTGGTTCTAATCTCATCCTAACCTATTATGTAATGAAATATTTGGATTTAGAACATTAGTTGACGGCATTAAAGTACTGGTTTCATCAACTTGCTTTTCAACCATTCTAACCTAGGTTATTTGGTATTTATATGCTATGCAAAGAGTAGTAATAAGGATGTTGGCACATATTTCCCAGTATGTTTCTTTGAATATGATGTGTTCCCACTGGTACTATTCTATCCTTGGAAATGCATTCGTTTGCCTGATAAATTAATAGCTTTAATATCACATTTTTGCTTTTTGATGGAAAGCTCTATTCTCATTCCAGGTGTCAGGGCAATATTACTCTATCTGACCAGCATAAACCTGTACCACAAGCATAAGATAAGAAAAGTAATCATTCACACATTGAGCATCTATCACAGAATAGATATTATTCTAGTTAAGGACAGACATACTAATTATTAACCCAGTGAATAATTTTTACTATAGTAATACTAATTATTGACCCAGTGAGTAATTTTGACTACCTATTTCTGTGCTCATCACTGGATGCTGGTTGAACAAAGACACAATTTATTACTTTGACTTCTCTAGGTTTACTTATGACTTTAGTCAAATTTGACCTTGGTCAGATTTCTAATTCTACTGACATTTTTCTCTCTTGTTCTTAGTATGTAGCAGAACTGAGTCTCCTTGAAGCCGACCCGTTTTTGAAATACCTTCCTTCATTGATAGCTGCAGCAGCTTACTGCCTGGCAAACTATATTGTGAACAGGCACTTCTGGGTAAGGTTCTTCCTTCTTTCTAGGTGAAATTCTAGACCTGTCTGAAACAATCTTCAAGGCTTAGAATGGGCCTGCCTCTCAGGAGGGCAAGTTAAATAAGAAGCTGGTTGTCTTGACAGCAAACTACCGCTTACTGCTGAGTCATGCAGGTCAGCCGTCATGGTAGTTTTGACTCAGTGGCTTTACTCTGTGGGGAACAGAGATTGCAGAAAGTGAATGAAATAGCGTTGTGGCTCATTCAACAGAAGCAGGCTGGGGAACCTCAGTGCCCAGTGCTAGGCATGGAGAGCCTTTGAGGTGCAATCACTAGCCACTTCAAGCAAAACCTATTAATTTTTAACCCCTCCAAACAAACCTGAGTCCAGTGAGGATGGCCAGAAGGTTCATCAGGCTTTCAAGAGAACACAGCAGTTATTGTTGCCTCAGGGACCCCTAGGTTTTGTTCTCAAGGCTCACTGTTGTGCTTAAAGATGCAGGCTGTCTATACCTTTACTTTCTGAAATAGTTATTTTTATACTGCATTTTGATTAAGAATTGTTCATATTCTGTATAAATAAGATGGTCACACAGGCAGGACTCTTTAAGAACCAGTAAAAGGCCCACTCATAAGGGAACAGGGAAAGTGATCCTTCCCCAAAGTGAGAATTATAAATAGACAATATGAGCAAACTTAGAAATTTAGAACCTTGGCTTTTCTTTTTATTTCCTATCTAAAGTCCTTGGAGGAGGTGGGTATGGTTTCTTTTGAGATGGATTAGGGGTACTAAGGAATTCTCTTTAGTTCACAAGCAGTGTTCAGATTTCTAATATCTTAAAAAGTTATGTGAATCATTTTTTTCTTTTGTCTTGATTAGCCAGAAACCCTTGCTGCATTTACAGGCTATTCATTAAGTGAAATTGTGCCTTGCCTGAGTGAGCTACATAAAGCGTGCCTTGATATACCCCATCGACCTCAGCAGGCAATTAGGGAAAAGTATAAGGCTTCCAAGTAAGTTACTGACATTTTCTCATCTTGGCTCTCTATTTAAAGTATAATGGGTAATAGTATTACCAGAATTATAAATAGAATAAATTATGATCTGGTGTTAAGTTGGAAAAGTGAGATTGTATGTTAAATCCAGAAAATGAATTTGGAGAAGCCTAGATTTATAATTTGTCAGCTTGTAGTATTTGCAGTCAGTCAGCTTCCTTTCAATCTGCTACAATGTCTAGAGAGTTTCAGTAGCTTGAGATTCTATAAAACTGACATCCTTGGGTTGTGCTGACCTTGCTGTGGGTCTCATTCCAGGTACCTGCATGTATCCCTCATGGAACCACCTGCAGTTCTTCCTCTGCAATAAGTGTCAGAACTGAAGCACTTCCAGAACTCAATCACCGGATCAACAGAATTGCTCCTAATTTCCATAGGTTTCTACAGGTTGGGTCAGTTAATGTCAATATAGATGGCTTCTAAAATATGTAAATGTATTAGTTACTCTTAGACTTTAGTAGCTTATAATATAGTCTAGCAATTTTAAAGAATAAACAACTTGCCTTATGATCATGTGTTAGGTTTATTTACTGGTTAGCTTGGCTGGTACACTTTTCTGGAGCTTTATATAGTTGAGAGTATTGTGTCATCACTATTTCAAGCATCTTTCTAAGTTAGTCTTATAAATGTGGCATGTGCTTCAGATTAGGTGTTCTGAGGCATGCAGAAATGTTCAAGTTTGGTAAATGGCATTTTCCTTCCTATCTTTTACTCAATATGAACTCTCCATAGATTAGTGAAGGAAGGCAGGGCCAGCTCAGGTGGAGTGGTGAAGGGATATGAGCAAGCACTGCATGTTCCAGCTTCCTCCATCTGTAAGACAATGGGCTGAGGCCTAAATGCATTCAAGTATCTTTGGGGATGACTTATATTTAATTGTAATCTAGAGATGTTATACTCACATGTCTGTGTTCAGCATGGATTTAGGTATTTATCAAGCTGTATTTTAGTCTTATAAAAAGCCTTGGGTGGTAGAGAAAGCAAACTCCACTATAGATTGGGACTTGAAAATAATGAAGCCAAGCCCTCATGTATGCCCTTTAGGAGATAGCCATCCTAAGCTTTGCCATAGCTTAATTTAGTCATGATTCTACAGTGTACTTCATTAGACATTCATATATGGCATTTTCCAACAGCACTTAGGTAGGGTATGAGAAAGGAAAAATTGAAAGCAAAGCAAACCAATTGTTTTGACTTTCTTTGAAAGACTGAAAGGAAAAGCAAGAATAAATTTGGTCTTAAGACCACTCTTAATCATGGCTGGTGCTTATTGGAGATTAAATATGAACTTAATATTTGTGCTATTGTTAATTCCCAAATTACAGTCTTAGAGGCACATGAGCCTCTAAGACTCTGTTCTAAGAAGAGTCCTCTGTCCCTGGGCTTGCTCCAGGGCTCAATCCAGATGCTTCTATGGAGGCAAAAAGATAGGAAATACATGTTTTCTAGATTCTATTCACATAGAAAAGATTAGATTTATGTAGATTTCAGGAAAATGAGAATACATGAAATTCACTCCATATTTTATGTTTGTTTCAAGCTCTGATAAAATTATAAATATAAAATTACAGCCATATAGTACATATTTTGTGAAGAATTTTTTATTTTAAAGTACTCTCAAGATTTGAGAAGATTTTAGCATTGCCTCCTTCACTTTCCCTGCAGCTACACATTCTTAAGCTGTCTCCATTTCTGGTTCCAATGAAGAAATCAATATTTACTTAAATGTTTTGACATTTATTAAATATTTCACTAAGGGGATATAGGACCTGTAACAATATTGAATTTTGTGTTTTTGTTATATAATCTGCACTTTGTACTCTAACCTTCTAATTTATGCCTGGATATGTTTCCATTCACTGCATGTATGCTGAACTTTCTGGCTATCCTTTTTTGTTTTTTTAATTGGTACTGGGGATTGAACCCAGGCGCATTCTACCTTTGAGATACACTCTTAGTCATTATTATTTTTTGTTTTGAAACAGGGTCTGGCTAAGTTGCTGAGGCTGGGTTCAAATCTGGGATCCTCCTGTCTCAGCCTTCCAAGTACTGGGATTATAGTCATGCACCACTGTACCTTGCTTCCAGCTATCCTTTTATACTAGGCACTGTGACAGACAAATTACCCCTTCCCAGGGGCTGGGGGAGAAGGCAATTATGACTGACATTGGTAGCAGAAGTGCTGTACTCACCCCTTTTCAAGCCTTAAAGATATGAGCAGTGAGGGAAGTTTATCGTTCTCTACCTGTTGGCACTAGCTGGCCACTGACTTCCCAGTGATATGTGTGTCTGTCTCAGACTGGCCCCAACATAGTAACACTTGGATCCAGTTTGAATCTATATACAAGAACATTTTTTTGTTCTTACTAGCAACATTATTGTTTTATAATTCTTTGCTTCCACTAGAAGGGACTTAGTAAAAATAGGTCATCCATTGAGAATTATTTTGCAAAGGAAGTTTTTGTTTCTAAAACTGGATCCAAAATACAACCTTGACTGTAAGCACAAAACCACATTGCAGAACTTAGAGGTCTGAACACATAACTTATGTTCTTTGCTGTCAGCAGTTCACACATATCCCATTCCCACACCTTCAGGATACACACCCACTGAATGCAAAGAATGGTCCTCAGCTTTGACTTTTTATTACTATGTTGTCTCCCTGAAATAACTTTACTTAAAAATCGAAATACAACTGTGATCGGTGCACCTCCCACCTATCTTAAAAGTGAATAGCAGCCAGGCATGATGGTACATGCCTGTAATCCTAGTACTTGGGAAGCTGACACAGGAGGATCACAGGTTAGAGGACAGCCTCAGCAATGTGGTGAGACTCTCAGTAACCTAGTGAGACCCTGTTTCAAAACAAAAACAACCAATCAAAAACTTTAAAAAAAGGACTAGAGGTGTATCTCAAAGGTAGGATGCCCCAGGTTCAATCTCCAGTAAAACACACACACACACACACACCAACCAACCAAAAAAAAAGTGAATAGATGCCATCTGCATGTCCCTCTTTTCACCCCATGCTTTTCCTTTCCTGAATTTGGTATTTATCAAGTCCATGAATGGTTTTTACACTTCAAAAGAATGTGTCTATAAATAATAATGCTTATTTTTAAGATTGTAATAGTTATTGATGGTCTTGCATACCTTTTACTGCAGTGATAAGTATCTTGGGTGGCATTGATTTTTGAGATTATCCTTGTTGAATAAGTAGAATCCTAGTTATTTATACTATTGTATAGTCTTACATGAATGCACTGTACAGTTACTTATACTATTGTGTAGTCTTATGTGAATCATAAAAATATGATTTATCTACTCTCTTGATTCCCCCCATCTTTCTCCTTTCCCAGCCCCACCTCTTACTTGCCACCCAGAAAACTATCTGGACAGGGTTCTAGGTGTGGGAGGGAGCATGGCATCTGTCATCCTCTGGAGGCTCTTTAGCCTGTGGTTGCAGACCAATCCAAGCCTTTCTAAGAAACTCAACCATGACCATGAACCAAGGGCCCCTGGTGAAGTGTGCCTTGAGAAAGGACTATGGGAGCAGCATTTGCTGACCTTTTATTAGGAGCTAAAGTCCAAGACAGGATGGATATATCCACACCATTTTATTGTTTGTTTTCCCAGTAGGCATTCACCATCAAAGTTGAAATATCTAGACACATTTTACTTTAAAACTTAGAAATGGAAGTTCATACTATTTGGCCGAGAAGGTCTTGGCCCATGCTGCCACCAGCTTTCTGTTCCACGTGTCAGGGCTATGGGAACGAGTGGCCCCAGCAGATGAGGCACTCCTCAGGGCTCATGGCTGATCCATGTAGCATCCCGGCTCCAGAGCAAGACCCAGTGTGCAAGACCCAAGGTCTCTCCAGAGTGGACATCCGTCCCTCCCTTCAGTCTCACTGAATGTATATGAACTTAATTTAGGCAGAGAGTTGTTTGTTTCTATTGTCCTTCATCTTCAATTCTTGGATTTGATAATTTTTGAAAAATGGAATGGCCAGTGCTCCAGAGTAATGATGGGGGAGGCCCAAAGGGAAGCACGAGGGCTAGGGAGATGGGAAAGCCAGTCAGGCCATGGGTAACTGAGTCAAAACAGGGCCTGTGGATAGAGTATCCTTCATGAGGATGAAGTTTCCTGAGGCAGGTAAGTCTGCTGACTGAACCAACAAGCCCAGTCACTGGCCAAGGTAGGTGTTGGTGCAGGCCTACACTACTCACTTCTCCTCAGCTTTCTTCTCCCATTCACTCTACCTGATTTACTGGGGAGCATCTTGGTTGTTTGATTACCTCAGTCAAGACACCATTACTTGCATCAACTCGTTTGCTACCTACAAACTGGATCGACTAGCCAGTGGAGGAGAGAGCTGTTCCCTTGTTGCAACAAACACACAGTGGAATGTTGGCTTTCTAGCATGTGGTTTCAATCACATCTGCAAGAACATAGTCTCACTAATTCATAGTCATATTTATTTCTTATCCTATATATCCTCCCACATTGGTTGCTGTTTCCCTGCATCATCAAGCATTATCTGCAGGACCAGGGTGTTATATCCATTGGTGACATCTCAGCTTCATGTTCAGTGTATGAGCTATCCATTCAGACAGCCAACTTTTTCCCTTGGTTAGTAAGCAAAAGGAGAAATAAAATATCAAAAACTACACTGTAGCAGAGAATCTGTGTGGAGTTGCATCTGTATTATTAATGGCCCTATCCCAGTACTGAGGGGAATTCCTCGTAATTCCATGGGCAGTTGCAATGTTGCAGGGTATCTCAGGCTGGGAAAGTAGCCAAGCCTGATCCTTTTAGGAGCCCAGACTCAGTTAATGGAGACAGTGGATCAGGACACACATTCAAGCTCAGAGGGGAAGCCTGGATCCTACAGATACTAGATACATTGCTATACTCAGGTACCTCCTTGCTTCTGCGAGCAGCTTAAGTTTCGGTTAGACTCAAGAATGAAAGGGAAGTATTCTTAGAGGGTGTTCTCTGCTGCCCCAGCCCTCAAACTGAACTGGAGATCAGAGGTGAGGTAAAGATGTGAGTCAGGTGCTGAGGGGAGGTTCTTGGGTCACCTTGGGCTCATCTAACCAAGCTCAAACTTGCTGGGAAAGACTTTCTCTCCTTTGTTTAGTCTGCAATGAAATCAAGGAGAATAACATCCAGATTTCAACTTGTGGAGTTGAGTACCGTGGTTGTCAGAGCATTTATTTCAAATCTGTCATCTAGAATGTGCTTTTTGCAACTCTGGTAATTCTCAGAAGCTTATTCGTTTAGGGGAATGGAAACTGAGAAACAAATACACTATGAGGCCAGTTCTGCCTTTCCCTTTTCATCCAGGAATCTAGCCTTAACAAAGACCTCTAAGAAGCAGAGCAGGGTCCTGGTTACCACAGCTATTAAATTGTGTGATGTGGTTGTATTCAGGTAAGCTGTTGCATTAGTCATCCCCAGATCTCCATGGCTCACCATGTTAAAGATTTCTCATGTCAGCCTCCAGTCTTTGTTGGGAAGTGGAATTTCTATTTTCACATGACAATCCTTACCTAGCATTCCCCACTTGATTCTTATACATGACAGGCCAGGAAAAAAAATGTGGACAAGTCACACCCATTCTTAATTCAAGGGGATGGGAAGTATAATTCAGCTATAAGCTCTGGGAGATAAGGAGATGTCAGGTTGTTAAAGAATCTATCTTTGTCACAGTGGGTATCTTGTTCAGTATGCTGAACTTCAATCTCATTGTAAATGATGAGTTTGATTGGATCAATATTTGTTCATTTTGAGTTACTTAATCCATTTTTGTTATTTCCAGAATGTCTAGATGACATCTCTAAAATGACTTACGTTTTAGACTTAACCTCTTCTGAACAGTAACCTTCCTGAGAGATTGGATATACTATTGTAGTTACATATTTTCCAACACATGATAGAGTACATAACTACTGAAAGTGGGTCACTTAAAATTCTATGCTCCATTGAATACATACATCACCCCATGGAATTCAGTAATCTGAGGTTCTGTCTAATCCTATGGAAAAAATTTAATGTTTAAAAATGTCAACAAGAATTCACTTTATTACATGTCTCAATCTAAAGGGTGCTGGGCAAGAAGTTTGAAGGTCAGTCACAGACTGTCTTCTCCCTGAAGAATGACACTATCTTAGGATAATTAAAGGAAACAGAAAGGGGTCATAGAGATTTAGGTCTCTAAAATGACGGTATAGCATTTCATTTCAGCCTTATTTGCCCTTCCCTTTCTCCCCCTCAATCACCAAAAGCAAAACTCAGGAAAAGTAGCAAGATTGGCATATCTGCCTGGGATGGACAATATGATGTGGCAGTTCTGACATTTAGGGCAAGAGTGGAGCTGGAGAAAGTGCTTAAAGTTGAGATGATATGTCAAACCAGAATTTCTTCAAGAAACAAAGCATGACAGAGTCACTTTCTTGTTAACTGATTCCATCTCTGCCCTCACACTTTCACTGTCAGCCCCAGCAGAGCCCCTTGTCATCTCTCATCTTTGGGAATCACTGGAACACCCTCCTCCTGGCCCTTCAGTTTATTCTTCCCTGTTTCCAGAGTCTCTGCAATGAAATAGATTACATCTCTTTACTGTATTTATTTCTTCCATGTCTAATCACCATTGGCATAAAATATGGGGCCCACAGGCCCTTCAATAGCCAGACCCTGCCTACCCCCAGTAGCATCTTCTTGAGTTAACCCACAGCTCCCTTTTGAGTGGCCCATGTTCTCCATGCCTTTATCCCTCTCAGATACTATGCTCTCTTTGAAAACAGTCCCCACTTCCCTGTACCACTCAGTGATTTTGGAGGTGATTCCTTAGAACTAATCTTTGACTTTAGCTCTCTTATCAGCCTTAGATAAGTGTCCCTCAGGACAACTGGCTGCCATTCACCTGTTTCCCCTCCTAAATCACAAGGGATACATTTCATCCTGTGCCACCAACATCTGGTTTTATTTTAGGCATTCAATAATGTTTTATTGAACAAACAAATAGACCATGCTTTTTATAGACAACCTCTATCCCTTGATTTAATGTCATAAGTGATGTAGCTGGGAATTACACAGCTTTCCAATGTACACTTAGATAAAATTAAAAGGAAAAATCACAATGGAAGGGATGTGTCTATTATCAATAGACTGTGCAAAGTTCATTCTCTTCATACTCCGGACATTTATTATATAAAAGAAGTTAGAAGATAAAGAAAATTTTTCAATAGAGACTTGAAATAAAAGGCATTTTTTAAGATGAGAATTAGGAATAGAACAGCTTCTTGTGAGACAGATCCAGGGCATTAGTGTCTTTTTTGCCTTTACATATTTCCTCATCTGCTATGAAGGGAAGATTTTTGCTTTCAAAAAGAAGTCTTCCTGAGCTGCCATTTAGGAAGCAACATCTTTATTTCACATTACTCTGATATATATTAGGCTTGCTTTAGAAATGCATTAACAAAAGCCCTTTTCATAGAATGATTTATTTTTCAATCACTAAAAAAAAAATCACTTCATTATGACTTAAAAGCTTGAAGCTTTGGCTTTCTGGTAGAATGTTAGAGGGGACACCTTCATCAGGCCTTCTAGAAATATAAGGACTGATGCAACACTATTCATACTCCCAGAGCACTTAAGTGGCAAAAGCCAAATCAACCACACTGAGCTCAGGCCAGAGAGCCTAAAGTTGGTAAGGCCACTGTTGGTATAGGTGTGGTGGAAGAAGGGAACAGCTACAGAGAAGGGGACTTTTAAACTGCAAGAAAGACTTCTGGGATGCACACAGCATAGAAGGTGCTCCTTTTAGGCCCATTGAGAAAGGTCGTCTTAGCATAACAATACTGAGCTAAGCTTCTGGGGTTGAAGAAGCTTTGCAAAACTCCCCTCTTCCAGTGGACCCTGCATTATATGGATTGTTATCTTAGTCAGCTTTATGTAAGGTTTTGCTGAAATAATAAGCCCCAAGTCCCAGTGACTTAGAAGAAATTGACAAGCTTGTTCATATTCAGTTTTCAAAAGAGTGATTCAGGGCCCCAGACTGCTTCCAACAGTGGTTGCCTGCTGTTCCACTCTGCCAACTTGGAAACCTTTGTTCTCAGATACCTTAATAAGATAAATTGAAAAAATAGCACTATAACTTAACTACTTCAGTCCAGCACATATTTCTTTTTATATTGGAGCTGGGGAAAGTAGCTTAGCTTTTTGTCCAGAAAAGGAAATGGTTAGCTGAACACATATCATGGGCTGAAAGAGTTATATCTCTCAGATTCTCCATTGAATCAGTTTGCAAGTTAGGAATTAGAAGTAGCCAGGACAGTTTATAGCTGCACAATTCACAATTGCCAAACTATGGAACCATCCAAGATATCCATCAACAGATGAATGGATTACAAAATTATGGGATTGTACACAATGGAATTTTGCTCAGTCGTAAAGAAAAACAAAATCATATCATTTGCAGGGAAAGATCTGGAAAACATTATGCTAAGTGAGATTAGTCAGTCACAAAAAGTAAAGCTGTCCCTAATATGCGGAAGGTAGGGAGAAAGTGGGACATAAGATGGACTCTAGATGAAGAAGGAGAAACCTTAGATGAGCAATGGGATGGAGAGGGGGAGGGAAACATCCTAATGCACATGATGTGCTTTCACAGTCATATCAAAATCAGTCACTAAACTGAACTTGGGAAGGAGGGAGGGGGAGAGAGTGGGGCGGGAATTGGGGAAGGGTTAAATGAGAAATATGTGCATGTATGCCTCTATCAGCATGTACCTCACAAAGATGTATGATTACAATGCACCAATAAAAATTTAAAAAAAGAAGTAGCCAGGACAGAAGAATGGTACTTGGTACCATTATGGTAGAAATCATATTCTTGAAGCATGAACTTCAAACAATTATAGACAATGGTAAGAAAGAGTAATACAAGAAAAATATCAAAACAAGAATAGAGTCTCTATTCTGAGACAGTGGTTCTCAAGCTGTGTTCTGAGGGACACCTGTTCCCCTTGATGTGCTAAGAAAGAGGAGGAAGTGTGTGTAGGTGAGTAGATGGGAAGCATTTTGTGGTCAAATAAGCTCAAGTTAAAACTATTTCTCTGTTATTGGAACACTCATAGTCTTGAATTGTCTGAGGAGCTGCAGTGACCATACTAAACATCCCTTAGATCTTCTGTTGTGGGAACACACTGGAATGAGGGCCCCAGCTGTTGTGCTATGAAATACATCTCCCAGCCCTATACCCTGTGCAGGCCATGCTCCCCTCAGGCTGTTCCTAGTGGCTGGGGAAAACATCCCAAAGACAGGTGAGGCAAAATTTTAAAGTGGAGCTTTTTAAAAAGACACATTGTAGTTGATTCTCCATCCCACATTCAGAACAAACCCTGAACTCAAGCCATCTCTGCTACCCCATCTCTTCCTTTAAACCACGGAGTCATTGAGTGACCTATATGTGATAGTATAACTCAGAAATGTGCAGGAAATTCCGCATTTAGTCTCTAGTTATCATTTTGCTGCTCTGAGATATCTGTCCCACAACTTCACAGGGAAAAGAAGTCATGAATTAGGTCTGTCCTAACAGCTGAGAACCCCTTAAAGCTTTTCTCTCCTTTTCCCCTTCCTCTCTCATTAAATTCAAGAGGCCAGACAGCCCAGATCTGGCCATGGTACTATATATATATATATATATACACACACACACACACATACACACTATACATGGTACTATATATATATAGTCAACTGTTCCCTCTACTTATGATGTTTAATTAGAAAGGAACTCCAGAAACTGTAGAAAGACTAAACTCAGGATCCAGGAGTGCTCATAGCTTCTCATCCTGGAATAACACCTGGACTTAGAGCAGATAGGTGGATGAGCAGACTTCAGAATTCTCCAGATAGAATTCTTGAGCAACACCCCTGTGGTGTTCTCTACAATTAACATGAATTTCAGGTATCACAATGTTTGCAGTGTTCAGAGTAGGGGGACCTAAGCAAAGATTTGTCCCACAGGTAGGGAAGCCAACAATTAATATGCCATTAAGGCATTAAGCACACTACACTATGACAAAACTTCTGTGCCTGTGAGCTGGGGAGAAGAGTTATTGCATGTGTTGATGGAGCAGCAGTGTATGACCATTTAATGCTAACTGGAAAATGAATTTGTATCTTGTATTTTTATTGGCCATATACTTTCCAATGTACTTTCAACCACATTATCTCATTTGACCCTCATAAAATTTTGTGAGGTTAAATAGGACAAACATTATTAATACCTCATTTGAAAAACCTACCCACATCTTGGCAAGTTTAGAGTTTGCAGTTGTTGTTGATGACAGTAGCTCAAATTACTGACTTCACTCATTCCTTGACTTTAAGCAAGTAACTTAATATGTCTGTGGTGCTATTTCCTCATACGTAAAAAGGATGGAAATAATTATATCTAGAATATACAAAGAGCTTAAAAAATTAACACTAAAAATAACTCAATAAAAATGAGAAATTGAACCAGACACTTCTCAAAAGAAGAAATATAAATGGCCAATAAATAAATGAAAAATGTTAAACATCATTAGCAATCAAGGAAGTGCAAATCAAAACTACACTGAGATTCCATCTAACTCCAGTTAGAATGGCAATTATCAAGAAAACAAACAGTAATAGATGCTGGTGAGGATGTGGGGAAATAGGAACTTTTATACACTTTTAGAGTTTGGTGGAACTGCAAACTAGTACAGGCACTATGGAAATTAGTGTGGAGATTTCTCAGAAGATTGGGAATGGAACCAACATATGACCTAGCTGTATTTCTCCTGGGTATCTTTCCAAAGGAATTGAAGTCAGAATATTTTAGAGATGTATGCATATCCATGTTTAAAACAGCACAATTCACAATAGCCAAACTCTGGAACCAGCATAGGTATCCATCAACAGATGAATGGATCACAAAACTGTGGTATATACATACAATGACATTTTGATCAGCTATGAAGAAGAACAAAATTATGTCATTTGTAGGAAAATGGATGGAACTTGAGAATATTATGCTAAGTGAAATTAGTCGGTCTCAGAAAATGAATAGTTGCATGTTTTCTCTTATATGTGGAAGTTAGATAGGAATTGGGAAACAAAAGAAACCTCAGAGGAGTGGAGACTCCAATGGAGCAATGGAGGGGGTTAAGAGAGGCAAGGGGGAATAGAAACATAAAGAAGGTAATAGTTTAAATAATGCTATGTATGTGTATGAAATTACCAATGCCAATCTCAATGACATGCACAGAGAAGGGAAGAGGGGGAGGGATCAAGAAGGAAATGGACCAAGTGTTGTGTGCATGTATATTCCTATCACTTTATACCTCAATATGATGTATAATTATAATGCACCAATATAAGTATAAAAATTGACTTGCTTCACTCATTCCTTGACTTTGAACAAATAACAATATCTCTATGATAGTAATTCCTCATCTCTAATGGGGATGGAAATAATTAGGTTTCAGTAGCTGAGACTAGCTGCGAACTCAGATCCTCCAGTCTCAGCCTCCCAAGTACTGAGCCAAGCCTGGCTCCTTGTTAGCTTTTTGATCTCTAATAGTAATGATAGTAGCTGATAGTCATCACCTCATTGTGTGCAGCAAGTACATATCTCAGTACTTGGGAGGCTGAGACTGGAGGATCTGAGTTCGCAGCTAGTCTCAGCTACTTAGTGAGGCCCTCTGCAACTTAGTGAGACCCTGTTTCAAATAAAGAATAAAAAAAAATTGGACTGGGGGTGTAGCTCGGATGTAGAATGCCCCTGGGTTCAGCCTTCAGTACAGCCACCAAAAAAAGCTAACAAGGTAGCCAGGTGTGGTGGAACATGCCTTTAATTCTAGTACTTGGGAGGCTAAGACAGGAGGATCACAAGCTTGAGGCCAGCCTCAGAAACTTTGGAAGGCCCTTAACAATTTAATGAGACAATAATAAGGGCTGGAGGTGAAGCTCTGAGGTTCTGAGGTAGAATGCCCCCTGGGTTGAATCCCCAGTACCCCCCCCCCCAAAAAAAAGAAAGAAAGAAAAGAAAAAACAATGCTAACAAGTAGCAGACAGCAGACATAGGATTTGAATCATACTCTCTGTTTCTGAATCCAGGGGTCTTTCCATTATGCATCAGTGTGAGTGATTTTGAACACATCTCAGACATCATATCCTTTAGGAAGCATTTTGTGACCCCACACAATTCCTGGCCAAGTGTTCGCCTCTCTCTCCTGTAGCATTCTGTACATCACCACTGAGTGATGTAAATCCACTAGAGCTGAGCTCCCTCAATGCTGAGACCATGCCTCTTTTGATATTTCCAGAGCTAGGTCATTTCATTGTCAGTACATAGAAAGCACAATATTTGTTAACTTAAACTACAGTATGTCTCATGGACACAGCTTTTGATAGGAAGCAGCTTCCTAGTGCTAGCTTCCTAGTGCTAGCACATATACTAAAATTGGAAGCAGCTTCCCATTCACCTTTGCTGCTGAGGCAACACTACATCTGTCTCCCTGTGCTGCCTTATTCTGTTTGACCCCTGCCTTTGCCTTTTCTCTCTTCTCCTGGAGGTCTGCTTACTATCTATGCTTACAATTCTCCAATTCTCATGCAGAGTCTGAATAAAACTACAGTTTAGTTCCAGCTGTGTAGATTTCTGGACCCAATAGGAAGCTCCTGCCTGCTCCTGAGAAACACAGAGATGTGATATATAATCAGATTTCAGGCACGTTGTCAGGGTTTCACGTCTGGCCAAACTAAAAACAAGGCTGCCAGAACAAGATGAAAATGTCAGGTGCTTGAAAGGAAGCACAAAACCCAGACTCAACACTTGGATGGTGCCAGGATAGTCTTTTGTTTGGGGCTTTATCTGTCCAATTCAGGAAGTGAATTATGCTTGAGGAAAACAAATTCACTGCATATTACGTGCATCTGAATACATATCTACCAGTATATAGAAATATTCATAAGTAGAAGGATAGACATTTGCTTGTTTTTGTTTTGCTTCTGGGATTAGGAATTTCATCCTATGTAGCAAAGCCTCGGTATACAAGCCCATTTTCTCATTTAATCAATCTTATTAATATAAATACATTATTCAAAATTCTTATTATAGCCGGGCGTGGTGGCGCACGCTTGTAATCCCAGCATTCGGGAGGCTGAGACCGGAGGATCCGGGTTCGCGGCCAGCCTCAGCTACCTAGTGAGGCACTCCGCAACTTAGTGAGACTCGGTTTCAAAATAAAGAA
>PVLC010012947.1:0-41697 GCA_004027655.1 Graphiurus murinus | reverse complement strand
TAAGACGGCAGAAAGGAAGGAGGAAGCAGTGGCCATGATGAGAGCAGGAGCCAGAGATGGCCATGATGGGGCAGCAGATGGAGTTAGGGCCAGGAGCAGTCCAGACAGTCTTGGGGACAGGGGCAGTCTAGATGGAGCAGGCCCAGTGGCTGTGATTAAAAATGTCGCAGTGGCAAGGATTAAGGGTGGTGTGACTACCTTTTCTTGGAGCCCATGCAATGCTGCCCTTGCTAAAAAAAAAAGGAGCCGTGGAGACTTCTCCCCTAGATTTCAAAGGAAAGCCTGGGAAGACAGGCAAACTTGCAGCAGGGTCTGTATCCCTGCAAGCAGGCCCAAACGGGGCACTTTGTGAAGCTGTGAGGGTTAAACCAAGGTTGCAAGGAAAACCTCTGAGATTTAGAAATGCCAGAAACATGGAATGACCACAAGGAAAGGCTCCAAGCTGTGAGCCATGGATCCAGGCTGGAAGAGGCAGTAAACTGCCCATTGCAATCAGCCAGGCTGCAGGAGCGGGGGCTGCCAACGCCCTTTGGAGATCCCTTCTCACCACCATGTGCCATGGATGCCAGAAGTGGAGCTGGATGATCAAATGCTTGCTCTGCTGGATTGTGTTACTATTTTGGTGCCATCCCTTCTTTCTATGGTCCTATTCCTCCCTTTAGGAATGCAAATGTTTACACTTTGCCTTGGTATATTGGATACATGTAACTTGCTTTTTATCTTGATCTTCATGGTCTTTTACCAGGGCTCACAAAAGAGTTCACCTTGAGTCTCAGAGGTGATTGTGGATTTTGGGACTGACTTTTCAGCAATGCTGGAACTGTTAAGACTTTGGGAATGTTTGGAGAGGACTAAATGCATTTTGCATTCTGAGGTAGGTGTGAGTGCTTTAGGGGCCAGGTATGGAATGGAATGTTATAGTTAGATATAAAATGTTCCCTTAAAGAGCTCATTTATTATTTGGAGCAGATGTAATTAACTCTTGAGGATTGTAATACCAGAAGTAGATAAATCCATTGTAATGTATTTACCTGGGTGTGGCTAGAGGTGGGTCCCTGGGGGAGGGGCCTTGGGAATTATATAAAAGGTTCTCTTCCCCCTGCTCACTTTCTCTTGCTTCCAGTCTCCATGATGTGAACAAGCCCATGTGCTCTCCCTTCACCGGGTCCTGAGATCCATGGACTGAGCCTGAAACCATAGGAAAATAAATCTTCTTTCCTCTAAGTTATGTGGTCAAGTCTTTAGATTATGGTTGCAAGATTGTTGACAGGTACAAAGTGTAAAAAGTGGAGAGGTCCTAAACAAGGAGCTTCCATTGTCCTTTCCCTCTGGAATCAGCATGCATTTTTCTTCCAGCATCAATTTTTGAGAGTATTTTTAGAGTATTGCCAATGAGCTAACCAGAAAAAAAAATTATCCATGCCTCAGTGTTCAGAGATTTTATTGGTACTCTTATGTAGACATGGTTAACTGATTGATTACATGTGTAGCTGGTGTAAATCTCCAGACTGATACTACTAACCAAAGGCCAACATAACATCGTTGGCCTTTCTGGCATGGTAAGTCTCACCCTCAATCATGTTGTTATACTATTCAGACTGACTAAAAGCTGTAGGCTAAGGTACTAGAAATTCTTTACTGGAAGCTTAGAGAAGAAACCAGGCCTCTCTATGGGCAAGGCCAAATCCTGCTCAGATTTTGTACACAAAATTTTGTACTTGTAAAAGGTTCTCCTCCCCCTGCTCACTTTCTCTTGCTTCCAGTCTCCATGATGTGAACAAGCCCATGTGCTCTCCCTTCACTGGGTCCTGAGATCCATGGACTGTGCCTGAAACCATAGGAAAATAAATCTTCTTTCCTCTTTCCTTCTTTCTAGTACCTTTCCTACAGCTTTTGGTCAGTCTGAATAGTATAACAACATGATTGAGGGTGAGACTTACCATGCCAGAAAGGCCAACGATGTTATGTTGGCCTTTGGTTAGTAGTATCAGTCTGGAGATTTACACCAGCTACAAAATTTTGTGTACAAAATCTGAGCAGATCAGTAATAGAGTGGTTAGCATGTGTTTCAAATTGTACAGCATTTATAGTATATTCAGCTAAACTTACTTGATACTTTATTTTTCTCCTCCTCTGTATATGCTGCCATGGGTAAAAATGTTTGACAAGTGTCTTTGTCAGTGGGGAGTACTATAACCATGTAGCATAGACTGGATGTCTTATAAACTATAGAAATTTATTTCTCATAGTTTTGTAGGCTGGAAGTCTGAAATGAGGGTACCACTAATGATGGGGTTCTGGTGAGGGCCTACTTCCAGTTGCAGACTGTTGATTTCTTCTATCTTCACATTGTAGAAAGAAGGCTAGAGAACTCACTGAAATATCTTCATAAAGGTACAAATCCTCATAAATGTATGAATCTTTATAAAGGTACCTCCCAAAGACCATACCTCCTAACACCTTAGCCTTGGGGTTAGGACTTCAATATATGCATTTTCAAGGAACACAAACACTTAAATCATAATAATGAGTCACAGTAGTATTTTTAAAAAGCCTTTCAAAGTCAGTCCTTTTTTTTTTTCTTTTTTTGCGGTACTGGGGATTGAACTCAGGGGCATTCTACCTCCAAGCTGTTATACCCCCAGGCCTATTTTTTTATTCTTTATTTTAAAACCGGTCTCAGCCTCCCAAATGCTGGGATTACAAGCGTGCACCACCATGCCCGGCTTCAAAGTCAGTCCTTTATCAATTGGAATTAGTAATTTTATAAAAAACTCTTTGGCCTA
Source organism: Graphiurus murinus (assembly GCA_004027655.1). Lineage (NCBI taxonomy): Eukaryota > Metazoa > Chordata > Mammalia > Rodentia > Gliridae > Graphiurus > Graphiurus murinus. The sequence continues at coordinate 38,911 of PVLC010012947.1, read as the reverse complement.
ATTATTAAGGTTTATTTCTCAATTTCATAAAGAAACATCATTCAATGTATAAAAGGGCCATCCATTAAACACATAAGATGTATTTAACCTCAACAGATTTAGGCATTAAAATATAAATGATTAAGTATTCTCAAAATTTAAATATCTACTTCATTCATTTCTGTAAACCCCGGTCTACATATTATTGGCAAGCAATTTTGGTTGGTAAGCGAATAATACTGCTTCTATCATTATAAATTTGAATTAAATGCATAGGGATTTAGCTCTATGGAGAGGAAATGCAAGCATTCAATATGTGAGAGGCACCTACCACCCTAACCCAAGTTCATTTTCTCTCAAATCTGCAAATTAGACAAGCCCTTTCACAAAAAAGAACTTTCAAATATATATGTTGATTCAAATAACCTTTACTGTATATAATAACATATATTACCAAATTATATAAATATTTATAATCACAAAACTACATATCAATTACTTACTGTATACAAGTTAATGGCTTTTAAGTTTTCTAAGCTTTCACTTACTTCCCCACCCTTAGTTTTGAAAAAATGTCAAAAATCATTCATTTTGGAGGAATTCATCCTGTACTACCAAAGAAGGACAAAGATAAATGTACATACTCAGTTTCTATATTCAAAGAGATGAGAGAGAGAGAGAGAGAGAGAGAGAGAGAGAGAGAGAGAGAGAGAGAGAGAGAGAGAATTTCCAAAGGGAAAATTGTTGTAACGTAGAAATTTTCAGTAAAAAAAAACAGATCCAGATGCATTAGGCCCCTGGGGGGAAAAAGTTACATTTACCTGACTATATTCGTTTTAAGAAAGTGTGCATTTGTCAAACAGATAAGGAGACTTTTTTGAGTCAAGTGTATGAGAAGCAGGCAGCATGACCACCCATTAGCCATGACAATAGGCACAATTGGGCTGTAGGCTGACTTTGAAGAAAGGCCAGTTATAACCATGGCTCTTTTACATTCACTACTCAACTCTAGGAATATACAGTCAAATTGCTCACTTAGTCTCTCAAAAATATTGAGATTACAGTCCCCAGTATGAAATTACTAAGAATGCTGATGAAAATGACTGTTAAGTCATCAGTGGAGCCTTCACACCTCATTGAGAAACAAGTGGGAACATGATCTCTGAATCATGGTATATTGTCAAACACCAAATGATGGAACACTACATAATTACTGAGTGATCGACAATGCAGAAGCTTCCTGCAAAAGGCGAGGGCACCCACAGTGTGTGTCACTCAATACATTAGATCCCAATGCGTCTTCTTCTTTGAGAATAAAGTCACATTTAGTTCCTTGTGAAACATTTGAAGTGTGATATCAAAAAGGAACAGAAAGTACTGATATACAGGGCTGTTTTATTTTTTCCCTGAATTTAACTCTATTTCTGTCACTGTTGGATGCAAATTCCAAGTACTTAAAGGCTGCCTTGATGCATAATAATCAATACATACAGAATAGTGCAGACCTCTTCCATGGGGGTTATGGAATAGGATGGAGACACGGTGGGAAGACTTCACAGTCAGAGCTGAACCATCAAGTCTAGAAATGTGAGCCTGTCTGCTTTCTAAGAACTCATAGAAAAAAATCCTTTCTTGCCATTCCCAACTCTGTGGATCCAAGGTACACATTATTAGCATTAACTAAGTTGACAAACTATTTCATGTGTGTGTGTGTGTGTGTGTGTGTGTGTGTGTGTGTGTGTGTGTATGAAAGCCAAATGGTAGTGTGTTGCAGCCAGCTTACACTGGCTCATGGAAGCAGATTGAGTATATTTCTTCCCATCTTTGTGCTCAGTAATATCACATTAGTGTTTGCCATTGATGAGGGAAGGAGTATTTCTCCTAAATCAGTGAACATCACAAATAAGGGCTTTCTCCTCTCCACCCAGCCTCTCACAGTGATCATATTATTAAATATTTATCAACACACTTTAGCTTAGTAGTGTCTATACTTACTGTGCTATGGTCAAGCAATTTGCTAAAGACAGGGGACAAAATAGTGACCCAAATCAACATAATCCCTGTGTATCTTAATAGTCTTATGTAGTTGCCATGCCTCATTCTTACTTTAGTCTTTACTTCTATTTTTAAATGTTCCACCCATTCTTTAAGCCATATTTATTGTGTATAGTATTGGTGTCTCCCTTTTCTAAACTTTTATTTGTATTTATCAAAGAAAAACAAATTAGCAAATAAGAAAAATTGAGGTTGTTCCCCACGTATTGTCTTCTCAATTACATTTCAGGTTACTTCAAAGAAAACACCTTTACTCTTTTATTTATTTATTTATTTTTTGCAAGCTTTGCTTAACATGATGCGCATTGTGGGTAAAAGGAATAGGGAGGTAAGGGAACACTAAAGTTTTTATAATCATTTGAGAGGAATGCTTTTAATGTATTAATGGGATCACTTTCTTTATGCATTTTCCACAGGCTCTCCTCCGATATTAATATGGCTAGGAAAAAGAGTATAAATGGAGGACCCAACCTACCCATTTCTCTCCCTTCTCTTTCTACCATCTGACTCTGTTCTATAATTGTGAGAAGTCTCATGCATGAGCAAAACGGACTCTCCTATTTTGCCTAGGACTGAGGAGTTTTATAGACCCAGAACTTCATATTCTAAAACTGGGTGCATTCTAAGGAAAATAAGGATTGGTTAACCTTTGAATTAAAAAAAAAAAAAAAAGCTTATGCAGAAGACCCTGATATTGGCATAGAATCTGCTGGTTAGAAAATTTTAGAGTCTTAGAAATGAAAACTACAGTTTAGAGAGGCAGGAATGAGTGTGTGATGGCATAGGAACTCTAACTGGCACCTTCTTTCACCTCACAGACCCCTCTTCCTCAGGCATTATGGTAGATTCTGGGCATAGAGCAGTAAATACAGATATAAACACATTTTTTGAAATAAAATATATTAAAGCATATGTAAGCTATTGTTCTTTGGCAGTATTATAAATGCCACCTTTTTGATATCCCTGCCTCAATTCACCATACTATAATTAGAATGAGAAATTCTGTCAAGCTATTAAATGGCTTTGCATTTCTCTAACATGGCAGAATGGGTCCCATGTGATATGCTAGATCCCTCTCAAATGTTCTGGGCTTGCTTTTTTTTTTTTTTTAACTGAGGGTTGAACCCAGGGACGTTCTACCTGCAAGCTACACACTACACACTCAGCTCTTTTTATTTATTTACATATTTTTAATTTTGAAACATGGTCCTGCTAAATGGCTGGCCTCTCACTAGCAATCCTCCTATTTCAGGCTCCCAAGTACTGGGATAATGAGCATAGGCCACCATGCCTCGCTGGGCTCATGTTATGCCATTCACTCCTTACAGTCACATTTGGTCTCACTTTAGCTCCTCAAATGTTTCATGTTCCTTTCTTCTTAAGGGCTTTCACACATGCCAGGCCCCATGTGCCAGGGTCACTATACGAAGTCTCTTTCCTAATGAAGTTTTTCCTCTCCATTCCTCAAGGTAGATCAGGGCATTGTCCCAGAGTTCTTTGGTGTTACTTTGTTCTCTTTGACACTTTTTTCACTTCGTAAAATGATGATATATTACATGATTAGCATCTAAATCCTCTCCTAGACTTGTAAGCACATTGAGGGCTAAATGCTACTTTATCTCTATATTAAAGAAAATAGAAAAAAAAATACTTGGGGAAAAGTGAACACATGAAGGAAAAGAAAGTAAGCAAGCCTCTATTGTGGGAAAGTCCTCTACACTGGGGTTTTTAATTTTTCTACCCAAATATGGGTATTCTGTAAAGCTTTTCTCACATTAATGGCAAGAGTATTTTTTAACATGTTTGTCTTCCCTGTTAAAGAGAAAGGATTAACAGAATATGTTCACATTGGATTTTTTCCATGATATGGATTTGTGAAATGGCAGAAGGAAATACCGAAAGCTAAAAAATGCAAGCAGTGTTATAAACTATTCATAACATTTTTTTTCTTTTTCCCTACCTTCTGATCCAAGTCCTATTTTTTACAAAATCTAATAACAGAAGGGAAAAAAAAAAAGGAGATTAAACTCATTTTTCAGTAAGGTATAAGAGATTACTAAAACACAATCATCCTTTATACAGTTTATAGCAGATTTAATATTTGAAAATGCAAAGAGCCTTAAGTTAAAATTTTTTCTTGGGATTTCAATCACTTTTGTGGATACCATTTTGATAATAAATTCATTCCATGAGGCCAAAAAAGTTTCATGTTTTTATATATATATATATATATAGCATCATTTCTCTTAATCCTCTCTCTAGTGTACTCTCATCTCGCCCGATCCTTATCAGAGGGCTCAGGGCAATGGCTCTGAATCCCGGAAGGAGATCCTACTCTTCAACAAACACCAGCTGGTCTACTAATATTGACCAGGAGACAAAAGTTGTGGAAAGTGGAATATTCGGGCAAACTGGGGAGAGCGTATACAGGATAACTGGACATTCCGTAAGCCGTAAGAAATCCATCCAAGGCATGCTGAAGGCCAGGATAAAGTTCAAGCCCCAGACTGCCAAGTGGAAAGGAGGCCAGACTCCTTACCCAGCAGCCCCCGGGCGCCGGCGCCCGCCTCTCCACCCAGCCCAGGCACCCAGCGCGCAGGCGCAGAGAGCCGCTGCGGTTGGGAGGCGCATCTGTCTTAGGACACTGGTTCCCGCGAGGGACGATGGGTAACGTATGTGGGCGGGGCCTCGCTCACGCGGATCCGTGGACTCGCAGCCGCAGCCGAGGTTCTGGTGTCGCCATGGGCCGGCGCCCTGCTCGCTGCTACCGGTACTGTAAGAACAAGCCGTACCCCAAGTCGCGTTTCTGCCGAGGTGTCCCCGATGCCAAGATCCGCATCTTCGACCTGGGTCGGAAGAAGGCCAAAGTGGACGAGTTCCCGCTCTGCGGCCACATGGTGTCTGACGAATACGAGCAGCTGTCGTCTGAGGCCCTGGAGGCCGCGCGCATTTGTGCCAACAAGTACATGGTGAAGAGCTGCGGCAAAGACGGCTTCCACATCCGCGTGCGGCTCCACCCCTTCCACGTCATCCGCATCAACAAGATGCTGTCCTGTGCGGGGGCCGACAGGCTCCAGACGGGGATGAGGGGCGCCTTTGGAAAACCTCAAGGGACTGTCGCCAGGGTCCACATAGGCCAGGTCATCATGTCCATCCGCACCAAGCTGCAGAACAAGGAGCACGTGATTGAAGCCTTACGCAGGGCCAAGTTCAAGTTCCCCGGACGCCAGAAGATCCATATCTCCAAGAAGTGGGGCTTTACCAAGTTTAATGCTGATGAATTTGAAGACAAGGTGGCTCAGAAACGCCTCATCCCTGATGGTTGTGGAGTCAAGTACGTCCCCCGTCGTGGCCCTTTGGACAAGTGGCGGGCTCTGCACTCCTGAGGGCTTTGGCAGCACAGTTTCCACGGACCATGCCAATCTGACCTAGGCTCGTCAAGAAATTCTACTCGCTGGCAAAAATATATATACATACATATATATACATATACATGTATATATATATATATATAATATATACAATGTTTTTCATGTTATAAACAAGGAAGATAATTCAACAAATACTAAATAGCACGAATATATTGAAAAGGCCCTTCAGCCTAAGAAGCACCTTCCTTCATGTAAATTTTACTTTCTTGAAACCTCCTCCTAAAGTTTCCTCGGTAATTAAGTCACATACACTTTGTTTTTAAAATGTTTATACAGGTTTTAGGATATGGACACGAGAAAAAACTTTTACACTAATATAGAGCATTCTGATAGAAAGTGGTACTTTAAGAAAACTTTGTACGCTGTTTATGGAAAAAAACCTGTTATTCTGAGCCAAATACTATAAATTTAGGAGACTATGGGGGAATATGTTAAAAAGTTTTGACTGTAGTAAAGCCATAAATTATACAACTATCATCACATTGGATTAAAATAGCTAGAGTAAAACCAAGACTTGTGTGAAACAAAATATAGCTTATAGAAAATTAAAGGAGGAAATAGTGCTAGACAATAGTGATATTTCAGCTACAATCTTTTAGAAACTAAGTATTTCTGGATTTGGTTGTTTTTTGTTTTCCTATACTTTTCTGTACATTATTTTTAGAATTACCTAGCACCTCCATTATCAGCCTTAAGACAATTGGGTATACTGAAAAAGGGTTTCCCACACAAGCCTTACATTATCTCACACTCTGGAGACAAGAGTCCAATCTTTTTTTCATCATAGAAAGGTCATAGGTGACAACAGAGTTCATATTGCTTGTATCTGAGTCCCAGTAGAATCAACAGAAGAGAGAAAATGACACTAAATCAGCTATCTGTACTCTAAGAGGACCCTGGGGAGAGTTTGCAATCTGTAGATGTTTGCCCTACATTAGAGTTCAGGTGATTTTTGTTTTTAGAAACTACATAAACCAAAATTCTTGGGTTTGTTGTGCTTGTTGTTCCTGTTCTTTAAATTGATTTAGTCTTCTTAATTTTAGTCTTGCAAACAGTGCCTTCAGTTTTCTTATTCTGACCTCTTGTTTTTAGAAAACACATTTAACATTTAACGAAAGAAAAAAAAAAGAACTAAACAGCATGGAAATACTGCTGTTAAAAAATAGTTTCCATTTACTTAAATCCCTCTGTAAATCCTAACGTACTGCAACTGACTTAATTCTTTCAAGTTTTTGCTGTAAAGTATTTCCTATTATATTTTTAAGCTAGGTTGCTATTTTAAGCTATAATTTTCATGTTATAAACTTGAGAAAGATAATTTTTAAAAACCTAAATAACATGAATATATTGAAAAGGCTCTTCAGCCTAAGAAGCACCCTCGATGTAAATTTTACTTTTTTGAAACCTCCTAAAGTTTTCTTGGAAATTAAGTCACATTCAAATAATAATTGTAGACTTGAGCCAGATCTTTTTGACACCTGTCTAGCCATCCAGTCCTCTTTATCTCTTACCGTAATTGTCTTTCAAAAGCAAAAATTAATTTATCCTAAAAAAAAAAACAAACCCAAATGCAAAACAGTAAAACAAGCTGTTCCTTATAGCTATGTGTTAGTAGACTCATGATTTCAGCTTTGAAAATATATTCCATCCTAATAACTCACCCTCAGTTGGTCTCAAACCTTAATTTTCAAACTTGGAACTCGGCATTCACTAAATATACAAAGAAACAGCAAAGGTTAAGCCTATGAATTTCCTTGCCCTAAAAATTGTTAGCTATGATTGCTTGTATATAGATATGTGAAAGTAGACCTGGAATTATCAGCTTAGTGATAGAATGCTTGCATAGCATGCACAAGATGCCCTGAATCTCTAGCATCCCCAAATAAAAACAAAAAAAAGTAAGATATAGGATATATGAAAAGAAAATAAAAACATTAAAAATTACATTAAAACTGGTAGGTGGGTGTCAATAGGTTTGATTTTTTTTTCCCTACAGTTTTCTAAAATAATTATAAATCCTGTTTATTGTTGATAAAAGGATACTTTCACTCATTTTTCTTAAAAATCCTATTCTCAAAGCCATGAGTTTTCTTTTCAGTATTTTCCGATATTAGGGGCATTCTTGTTATTAAAAATTGTTAAGACAATTGAGCTGAAAGATAGTTATATTAAGACAGTTGAGCTGAAGGACGTTTATATTTTCATAGAGTTCATTGCTATTTTAAAATTTCTATTCAAAATGGAAAGCTTAATTTGGGAATGTATGTAATAATGTATATGTATTCATATACTACCACAATAAAAATAGAACTTTTTGTCCATTTGGGGGAAAAATAGAAAAGAAAAAACATAAGTACAGTTAACTGAATTGTTAGACATTGTCCAATAAAACTTTTTGACTTAGCTGATGAAGGCTTCAGTTTCTATAGAAAATATTAACTAAGGATGATGAAGAAAACTTTAGTAGGATTATACATTGTATCAATTAGTTTTGATAAGTTCATTTCATATATGATAATTATATAATTCACCATACAATGGAATTATTTTAAGCATGTTTAGTTTGAGATATTTAATTTTTATAAAAGCATATATTATCTCTGTCATGAATTGTTGTAACTTGAATTGGCAGGCACTTTATTTCCTTGTACTACCTATTCTAACATTAGGTAGGGCTTTCTGGTTCTTAGAATGCCACTATTGACCTAAAGACCCAGCTAAAGGAATCATTTAGTCCCAATCATTGCCTGCCTTGACTTAACAGTTTGTTTGTTTTTAGTAAAGACTTTATTTTCATAAAAATATGTTTTTTAAAGCAAATAGTTAGAAAATGAGTAAAGTTAAAGTGAGTTATACCTTCAATTGTAATTCAAAATAAGCTAATTGTCATAATAGTCAATAGAAAAGGAAGCTCTTTGTCACTGGTTTTGAATCTCAGTTTCCTCACTTGGAACATTTAACATCACCATTTCTCCATTTTCTCATCTATAAAGACACTTTAATTATGGGGTTGTCTTAGGATTAAATGAAACAATACACTGAAAATTGATAGTATTGTGCTTTGCATACATTAAGTACATAAGATTATTGTCAACCTGTAACAGTTAATATTGACAATTTTATATTTGTTCCTGTTTAACTGCTACTTAGCTCCAAATTTATGGCACTTGTACTATTTTTAATGATTTATGACCTTAATATTCTGCATTGCAACCATAATTCCCTCCACTTAAGTGTACTTTGAGTTCTTGATTTAAATGGATTCAATATTCTGGTTCAAGTTTTTGTTATTTTTTTCTTTAATTTCATAACATACTATTTTGTCATCTGCTCTTGGAGCTCCTTTCAAAAAAAGTTTCTGCTTCACGAAGTATTCTCTAAATATGACTCAGTTACGGTGATTTGTTTTATCCTTCTGCATTTGATTTTTTTACTATCTTACTCGTCTTGAGATTATTCCTGGTCTCAAAGAGGTGAGAGCTGTCTTCAGCTCCCCCCTTGGTGTGGTTTTTCACCCTTAAGCAAAGCAAGCAAAAGGTATAGTCAAATAGGAGGAATTAGCTTAGATAGTGAATGGGGCATCCAGTTCCCTTCAAGTTCCCTGGAGAAAGGCAGTCTTCTGCCAAAGCAACCAAAAAGCCATAAATCCTTAAGGCAATATTCTTTAGACTTAGAACAGTTTCCCACATCCATATGCCTTTAAAAGGTTGGAGAGTTTTGAAAATGTACCTTTTACATATAAACGCCCCTTTATAATTTATTTATAAATTTACATATTGTTTATAATATGAAAACATTTTCCTACTTAAAATACAGAATTATACTAATTACACTAAATTATATTACATTAAATATAGAATTACACTAATTTTAGTCAGAAACCTTTATTAAAAAAGATTCAAGTTCTGGTATGTTAATGAGAATATTGCCTTTATTTGAGTGTCATCATCTCTTCTAAATTTAGGGCATGCATATGTTTCACTTTCCTTAGCTGCTTATATATTTTTTTACTATTATGGTTTGGATCTAGAATACCCCCCTCAAAACTTGAGTATTAGTGCAGTGCAGCAGTGTTTAGAGGTGAAATGATTAGGTAATGAGGCTCTGACCTCATCAGTGGATTAATCCATTTGGTGGACTAATCATGTGAATAGTTTCACTGGGAGGTAGTGAAAAGCATAGGCGTGTGGGCCATGGTTGAAAGAAGTAGGTCACTGGAGGAATGGACTTGGGACTATATATGTCCTTGGCCCCTTTATCTTACTCTGATTCTAGGCTGCCTTGAACAGTAATTTTCTCCTGCCATGCTCTTCACCATGATGTTTCTGCCATGGAGTTGGCAAACCATGGACTGAAACTTTTGAAATTGTAAGCTAAAATAGACTTTTCATCCTCAGAGTTGTTCTTGTCACATATTTTGATCAGAGCAACCAACAACTAAAATGCTATATTTTATCTAATTAGGTAGAGTAGGGAGAGCTTCTTTGATTATGCTTTGTTTCAGTTTATTCAACTGGAAGTCTTTTAATAGCTGAAAAGATTTAATATTTCAAACAATTGAACTCTATTCTTCTGCATATTTGCAACAACTTCAGTCATCTTTTATTGATATGAATCTCAAGTAATTACAGCTAAAATGCTGACTATCAAATAAAATTTTAACACCCATTTTAAAAAGAACAATTTTATGTTTATATCCATACAGAATATTAACAACTTCCATTATGTCTTAAGTGATTAGCTATTCATTAATTCTGCACATTTAATTATATAAATTAGCTAGACTTTTGAGAGTTACTAATCAAGAGATATTTTTCATACTCCAAATTTTTAAAGGGCCATATTTATAATAGAAAATGTATCTTGAGAACTATATTATTAAACTCCTCAAGGGTACTATTCATGAAAACCTTTTTCATCTTAAGTTAACTAATAAGTAAAATATAAAAATTGTGGAAGAGTCAGCACAAATGCAGTGCTCTTAAAGGAGAAACTATCCCTACCCCTCTCTGAGTAGGGAGCAGAGAGAGTATCACATTGTCAGCAAATGGTGATTTTCTTTTATGAGCTAATGAACCAAAATGAAAACAACAAAATGATGCTGATGGCAGATTGGAAGAGATGGCCGACTAAGAGCATGTCATAGGCAAGCTTTCTTCTCCATTCTCTGGCATTTTAGAGATAGGAGTTAAATTCCTCATGGGTGTGGTCTATCATGTTGTTTTTAAAATAAAGTGTCATTGTTGTTTCCATACTATTCCCCAAGAGCACTGCTTATTGGTGTGGGGGATCAGAGAAACAAGAGGCTATATGAGGGGCTTCCTCCATGGTAGCAGCTGAAGGTAGAGAATGGCCAGATTTCTTCTGGATAGGGTTTGGATAGGGAGATATCAAGTACTCCATTATCCTCTAAAGAACTTGACAGGTAGACCTGAAAGAGTCACCACTAGATATATGGAGAACTAAGAGGCCGTCAGGAATATAAAGAGAATCAGTAACAAGTGAAAGGGAACCTGCCTCCCCTAACTTGGAGTCATTCAACAAAAAGAATATTGTCTACATTTAATTTCTGTTGTTAATAACCTGAATTGAGGGATGAAAGAGAAAAAGAGAGGAATAAGAAATCCGATTATTTTCCCCTACTCTGCTCTAAGTAGCTGAAACTACTAGTCTGAGCTACATTAATAGAATGGATGTGAGATTTGAATAGGCTAACAATTTTAATAATTGACAATGATTGAAAAGTTAAGGTATAAGGCTTAGATAGCATTAAGAAAATGTACTTCCGAAAAAGCAATAGAACTTCAATGAAGCACAGTTGGTAGTTATTCCAGGAAAATAAAAATTTCATGTTCATTCTAATTTTTTTTTTTTGTCAAACCTGTTAGATAATCATTTGATGAAAAATTTCCACAAGTCATACTAGCGAATGTCTAAATTACCAACATTTAGGAAGCTTATTGAGATTTCAGAAAAGTAGAATCTCATTCAACAAAGAAACTTCTATAACACATCCTAAGAACACCTTGACCCATATAAATGCTTTAAATATGAGAAAAATTTAAATTCCCATCATAGACGCCCATATTCATTTGCTTTAGTCAAATTATATATGCGTACATTATATATATGTAACTTATGTGTACTACACACACACACACACACACACACACACACACACAAACACAGTGTCTCACTAAAGTTCTATTCCTTCTTTATTAGCACATTTCCTTAAGGATCTCTTAAGCTTATATCATTACTTTTTACCATCAGTTATTAAAATTGTTATCATCTATTCAAATTTCTCATATTTTCTGTTACGGTTATAATGGTGTTGGGGGCTCTTTTCCTCTATTCAAAGAAAATAAATTGAATTGGGAGATTAAAACTAAAGATGGTTTGGTTGTAGCATTAACAAAAACCTTTATTATAAGTCAGTAGGAAATAGAAAAGGAAGAGAAGAAAAGCAGCGTGCCTGGCAGGCATGCTGAAGACCCCGAAAGTGGAACACCCACCCCCACCCCAGCCTTTAAATATATTTTTTCTATTGGCATGTTCTTATCAGTGTTACCAAGGCAACAGGCTAGTAACTTATTCCTTAGCCAGGTTGTGCCTCCTTGTCTCCTGTCATTGTGCTTAATAAGTGCAGGGGGCAATAATCTACCTTGCTCTTACTCGTATTGCATTGGGCTGTATTGGTTGCTCATCAACTATGGGGGCTTTGAAGCAGCATTTACATCTCTAGGTCCCAAAGAATAGGAGGGAAACAGAGGCACAAATTACAGCCAGAGTAGCTATGTGTGATCTCTAAGAGCAAGGCATATGGCTCTTGATCTCTTTATGGCCCTGAAGTGAGCCAGGCAGAGTCACTATGATCTTAGAGTTTTCAATTGTCTCTACATATTTTTAAGGCTAAAGACTTTACTATGGGTAAACATTAGGACAAAGTGCAGAGGAGAGGGGTAGCTCTGAGGAGCAACAGGCAAAGAAGCCGCCTCTCCCTGCCTGAGTGCCTGCCCAGCACCCAGACTCTGACTGCTTTTAACATTTTGGAAATTAATACCAGAGCAATTTTCTGATATTGTCACATCTTCCATTACTATGACCCAGGTAGATAGATATGAATATCTAGATAGAAATTATTATTATTATTTTGCTGGGGATTGAACCCACTGTCGCTTTTACCTCTGAGCCACACCCTCACCTCTTTATTATGTTTTATTTTTGAAACAGGGTTTCACTAAGTTGTTGAGGGTCTCATTATGTTGCTGAGTCTGGCCTCATTCCTGTGATCATGCTCTCTCAGCCTCCCACATACTAGAATTACAGGCATGTGCCAGCATACCCAGCTGATAGAATATCATAAATATAAAATATTATCATAAAGTAATATATGTCATAAAACATCACATATATTTTATACATCCATTTGGATATTTATATAGATATCTCTCAAATTAGCCATAAACATGTCTGTCAATATTGTCTCTATTTAATTGGTAATACAGAAATATGTATACAATGGGCTATTTAAATTTATGTCAATACTCTGCATTTTTTTTTTTTTTTTTTTTTTTTTTTTTTTGCGGGGGAATTGAACTCAGGGGCGTTCTACCTCCGAGCTATACCCCCAGCCCTATTTTTTATCCTTTATTTTGAAACCGGGTCTCACTAAGTTGCGGAGTGCCTCACTAGGTAGCTGAGGCTGGCCGTGAACCCGGATCTTCTGGTCTCAGCCTCCCGAATGCTGGGATTACAAGCGTGCGCCACCACGCCCGGCTCAATACTCTGCATTTAAAAGCCATTTTTTGAAACAAATTTGCTAAAAATAGCTCTAATAAAAATGCTATTTTCAAATTTTATACAAGTTTAAGATTTTAAAAAATAATTGAAATTTATCAAATATAACAGTCCACATAGTAAAATCCACCCATCTAAAAGCAAAATTATTTTGGAATTTTTTTTTTTTGCAGTACTGGGGATTGAACTCAGGAGCATTCTATCTCCGAGCTATACCCCCCAGCCCTTTTTAAAAATTCTTTATTCTTTATTTTTTATTCTTTATTTAGAAACAGGGTCTCACTAAGTTTCGGAGGGCCTCACTAGGTAGCCGAGGCAGGCTGTGATCCCGGATCCTCCAGTCTCAGTCTCCCAAATGCTGGGATTACAAGCATGGGCCACCATGCCTGGCTTGTTTTAGAAATTTAAGTCTTTTATTTTTGATACAGGGGATTGAACAAAGGAGCAAACTACTTCAGAGCTACGTACCCAGCCTTAGTTATGTATGTATGTATGTACTTTGGGACTGAACCTAGAGGTATTTTATCTCCAAGCTATTATCCAAATCCTTTTTATTGTTTATTCTGAAGCAAGGTCTTGCTAAATTGCTGAAGGTCTAAGTTGCTGAGACTGTCCTCAAACCTGTGATTCTCTTGTCTCAGCCTCTTAAGTACTGGGGTTACAGGCATGCCTCATCATGCCCAGCTTTATTTTATTTATTTATTTATTTATTTATTTATTTATTTATTAATGTTTTGGCACTGGAGATTGAATTCAGGAACATTTTACCTCTGAACCACAACCCTGGCCCCTTTTTATTTTTTATTTGGAGACAAAGTCTTGCCAAGTTGTTAGGGGTCTAGCTAAGGTATTGAGGCTGATCTTGAATTTGTGATCCTCTTGCCTCATTATCCCAAGTACTGAGATTACATGCATTCACTACTGTGCTGCCTGGGTTTTATTTTTTATTTTGAATAGTGTTTCATTAAGTTACTGCACTCTGGCCTCCTGTCTCGATCTCTTAGGAAATTTGATTCTTAACTATAGTTAATGACATATTTGCAATACCAACTGTCTGATTGGTTGAATTAATGAACTTTACGTCTATAGACCCTCAAATTTCAAAAAATAATGTGAAGCCAGGCATGGTCGTGCATGCTCATAATACCAGAACTTGGGAGGCTGGGACAGGAGGATCATAGGTTCAATGACACCCTCAGCAAGTTGTAAGACTCTCATCAACTTAGTGAGACTATTACAAAATAAAAATAAAATAGAGCTGGAGGTGTAGCTCAGAAGTAGAATGCCCCTAGGTACAATCCCCAATATAAAAAATAATCATAATTTGATACTATATATTCAATTTGAAGAGGCTTTTGTTCTAAGACTCAGTAATACCACATTAGATACCTATTCTAGAAAAAAATTAATTACATTAATCAGGAGACATAAAAATAGGTGTTATATTATTGTTAATAACAGCAAAATAATATATGAAATTCTTAACATATAAACAGAATAATAAATATATTTATCTTAGTATATTCATAATGGAATATGCTATAAATGGAAAGTAAATGTACCACAGCAAAAGCCAAAAATAGGAATAAATCTTGAAAAATGTTGACTGAAAAAAATAAGACCCTAAATCATATAATGCATTTTTTGAAAGTGCAAAACGAGAGGAAATGTTGTGTATGTATAAGTAAATATGTAGTAAAGCCAGATTTTAAAAGTGAGGTGATGATAATCACAATATTTTAGATATTGGTTGCCCAGGTGGAACATATCATGTTAGGGCAGGGGAAATCAGGTGATCTGTGGAAAGTACAGTACCATTTTAAAGCAAGTCCTCCCAGCTTATTAACCTTCAGTATGTCCAGGATGTTTTGGGAAGATTTCTTTCTCAAGGATTCCAAATTCGAGAATCAGCTTGCCAAATCACCACACTTAGTTGCCCTTAAAAATTCCCAGTATGACTTTTTATTGAATTTAGTTTAATTTTGTAGAATAATCTAAAAACTGACATTTTTATGAAATGAGTTTTTCTATCTTGAAAGTAAATAGCTACAATTTTTGGTCTCTTTTTGTGATTTTTAATATATTTTTACAATTTTTTTCCATTATTGGTTTTGCACTTCTTTGTTAGATTTGCTGCTAGATGCCTTATTATTTTTTGTTGGTATTAAGGAATAATATTTTAATATTCCATTTTAAGTATAGTCTTTTATTAACTTTAATAATCTTTCTGTCAATGTTCTTGGACTTTTCATGTGTGCAATTATATTATCTACTAGTAGTAATCATTTTGTCTCTTTTCAATTTTATATTTCAATTTTTTTATTCTTAGTACACTAAGCTTTTCAATTTGATTTCAATAGGAATCAGTAGTAGTAGACAATATTCTGATATTAACCCTGAATTTAAGAAAATTGTCTGTAATTCTCATCTTTAAAGATGATGTGCCCTGTGGGTTTTTCTTTTTTTTTAATAGCACATACTCATTGTTGGGTAATAGAAGTTGAAACCATTTCCTATTTTGGCAAAACTTAGTTTTTAAAATGTATTTGTTTTCTTCTTTTCTCTTTTAAATCAAGAATGAAAGTTGAATTTACTGAATGTTTTTGTGCATGTGTTGTGGTAACATTTTCTATAGAAATACATAAGTGTATCTATAACATTAATACATTTTTGTCATGATAAATCACCCTTATATCCCTGGAAAAATCTAACAAATTAAATTTGGGCTCAGAGTTTGAATAGACCTGGTTCAATCCCCAGTAACACGCACACACACACACACACACACACAGAAACTATTATCCATTATATTATGGAAAAAGACATATAATGAGAATAAGAATACTTTTTCCTAGAAAGTTTGTTAGAATTCACTTTATTTTTATTTTATTTTACTTTATTTTTTATACTGATATTTGAACCCAAGGATGTGATACGTCCAAGCTATACCCCCAGTCCTAGTTTTTATTTTGAAACAAAAGTTTCGCTAAGTTGCTGAGGCTGGTTTAGAATCTGTAATTCTCCTGTCTCAGCCTCCCAAGTACTAGGAAAACAGGCATGTGCCACCATGCCTGGCTTCAGAGTTCATTTTAAAATATTTGAAACTTGTGAGTTTTGCTTGTGTGTGAAGATTTTAATTATTAATTTAATATCTTTAGTGGTCATTGAAATATTCTTATATATTTGTGCTGGTACTTGTAGTACATATGTATTCACAATATATACATATGTTGCATATATTGCTCATACTATAACATATATGTGGGGTGTGTGTGTGTGTGTGTGTGTGTGTGTGTGTGTGTGTGTTTTATAGTTTGGGATTTTATTTTGTTGGCATAAAGATGTTCTGAAGAATTCTCTAATTTTGTTTTTAATCTTTGCCATATTTCTATTTATATCCATTTCCCCAAGCTTTTATTCCAGAAATAGATGTCTATCATTTTTCGCTTTCTCTTTGTTATTTAATTCTGATTGTTGTACCTTCTTTGTATCTAGTTTTGTAGGGATTTTGCTATTTTATTAGATCTATTACTTGTGCAGATTTTACTGATCTTCAAATTTTGTTACTCTCTTTCTGGAGCTCAGATTAAACATGTTGAATCTCATTGTAGCCACCATGTATCTTAACATTTCCTGAATGTTCTTCATGTCTTTGTTTCTTAAATTACATTTTTTGAGTAATGTCATATCTATTTTCCAGTTAACTATAGTTTTTCTATTTTCCAGATAAGCACAATTTTTCCAACTTACTTTAGTTTGTTATTTATTCATACATGGAGATTTTAATTTCCTCAATTGTTTTTTTAATTTTCAGATGTCATACCTCTTCCTTCTTAAAATAACCACTCTTTTCTTTATTCCACATTTGATTTTTCATACTTTTTATATAATTACTTTATATTTTATAATGAATAATTTGGTATCTAAGGTCTTTGAACATCTATATTTATTATCTGTTTTTGCCTTTTCGTAGTGGCATATTTTCCTTTTTACCTTTTTTAACTATAGGCTTGCATTTTGTTTAAATTATTCTCTGATATACTGATGCCTATGCTAGGTATTTTTCCAACAGAGTAGAGTTTGCTTGCTCCCTAGATTATAACCATCTTGCAATTAATTTTTCTTGTTAGGAGATATCAGGAATATAGGGCTATTTGGTTGAGCCCTCTGATTTTGCTCTGAACTCATGTTTTACAAGGATTATATATCATATATCCCTTGGAAATCTGCTGCCTTCTTGGGCTAACCATTCATAACTCTCTGCTTCAGTTTCAACTTTCTGGTTTGTTCATGTTTTTAGGAACTTATAGATGGTTTTATTTTCAGTTGAACCTAGAACTGTATTAAAAGGTTAGACTGTAGACAGAATATAGTTTTATTTTAGTAGAAGGATTATTTCAAGTGCATAGTCTTTCATTCTGCTAAGTGGAAATCTTATGATACTTTTAAATCTGGTACCTGGAAAAATATCATTACTTCACCTTAGAATATTATTAACATATACAGACTTCATATATATTATAGTTTTTCTAAACATATTGTATACTTCCAAATTATAGATCTATAATTATGTGTGAAATGTTGGGGAATTCAATTGTAGGTTTTTAAATTAAAAAAAAAATTTTAGAAATATGTTTCCCAGAATTTTCTGTAGGGTGCTTGATCACAGAGGAAATTCTCATGAGATTTATAAGGCAGAAGTAGAGCTACAACAATTATGAAGATAGAGTTGATGTAGAGCCCAGGCACTGTTGCATTGCAGTTCATGAACATGGTGCTTGATCAGCTCCTTCACTTCACTGAAGCACGGCCACATTCTAGGGTCAGTTCCCCCTGCCCCTGCTAGATGTCACCCTTCACTCTCTCTGAGATCCAGCTTAGGCATGTATGCAGCCCTGTGGCTAAAGTGGTAGTCTTTTGTTCACTGTGGTTGGTGGAGTTTGATGCACTGATGCACCTGGATTTCAGACTATCTTCATGGATTCCGTTTATCCTGTGAGATCCAGTTCATCTATACTTGCCTTCACTTTGTGTGTGAAGTGGCAAGTGGCGTGCCTCCCATGTGCCTGCTCTATTGACTTAGTGACTTCAAGCTCAGCCAGAGGGGAGGTAACCATGTTCTTCATTGTCCCTGCTGGGTGACTTTTATCTGATCTCCACTATTTCCTTCAGGATTTTCTCCCTAGCCTTTCCCATTGTTCTGCAAAGACTAATTCCTGCAATAAATGTGCTATTCCTTATAACTCTTAGTACTTCTACTTTTCTGTACAAACAGTAATTTATACAGGAATAATCAATAAAATCCAGAAAAGATCAAAACTTCGTTTGCTACAGCTATTGAAAACAAATATTTTGGAATATATAAATATATATAAATTGGATCCCAATTCTGCCTGCTATTTCCCTTTCAGCTTGAGCAATTTATTGAAATTTTCAGAGGCTTAGATGCCTAAACTTCATAGCAATCCCAAATGTAAAATGAAGATTATAGTGGTAATTATGCAGCTTCTGGGACATGGTGTTCTCTGGATTAATGGTGTTTATTATTATTGTTGTTTATTAGCAAATTATTAAAACTTAAATGGAGTTCATTATATATTAGCTATGTTTATTATTATCACTTCTTTGTCTATGAAAGGAAATCTAAATGGTACCCATTTTAATTGCAGAATATCAAAATCTCTTCATATTATCTTTAAAACTCATGTTTTCTAAAGTAAAGCCAGGAATGATGAAGCATTTGAATTGTTGAAATGTTTAACTATTATTGTACTCAGTATTACTTGGCAGATTAATTCTGACTTTCTACTTCAGACATAAAATTTCAGTGAAATAACTATTGCAGATTATGAAATACTGACATATTTAAATGTTTTAGTACATGTATATTATAAGGCATTTGAATATAATTTTAATTATATAAGTGATATTTGTATACAATGAAAATTATATACAAATTATATAAATTTTATATGAATTTAAAATTATTTATAATATATTATAAATTATTTTTGTAGGAATTTAGAAAGTACCATAATTTACTCTCTCTAACAATTAAGTTACAGAAGCATATTGGTATATATTATTTTAAACTTAATGAACCATGAAAAGTTATGATTAAGTTATACGATTAAGTTATAGAAAGCATTTTAAAAAAATCATGATCTGTAATTTTAAGACCATACAAAATGTTGGCCTAGGCATGTATGTGTACCTAATTCAGACATAATTGCAATAATTCCTAATGCTACATTCTTATTTGTAAGCATTCTCTCATGCACACACACATAAATATATACATATGGGAGTATATTTCCCATATGTGTTTGAGATGGTAGAATTTTGATTAGAATTATATTGAATCATTAGAAAAGGATGGACAAATATTAAAATATTGTGTTATATTCCATAAATATGCTATATCTATTCATTACTTTTTATTTTCTTAAAGTCATTCAACAAAATTTTATTCTTTTTCTCTTTAGGGTAATTTATCATATTTATTCCAAGAAGATATAGTTTTATGGCAACTGTAACTATATCATAATTCAGTTTCTAATTTTTATTACTAGTATAAAAACTAACAATTGAGTCTTATTTATTAATTTTTTTAGCAGGTAACCTTATTAAACTCTTCTTTTTATCCTAATGAATTATGCTTCAGTTATTTTATATCTGGTACATAGACAATCATATCTTCTGCAAATTAATGAGTTATTTTAATAATTCAATCTTTCTGTTTTTCCAATCTTCCTATCTTTTTTTTTTCTTAGTATACTTCCTAGGACCTTCAATATGTTAAAGGAAAGAGGAGGTACTTTATCCCAGGTCCATGATAAAATAGAGCTTAAGTTCCTAATTCTTTTGTGAAGTAAAGCTCACAATTGTAAGAGTGGTGAATAAAAGCAAGTGAAGAAAAAAAAAAGAGAGAGACAACAAAAATATGTGTCACAATGAACTACAAAGGGACCTAGCAGACTGCTCACTTGAAGTGTGCACTTAGCATGTGGTATAGTTCCAGAGGAGGAAGAACTTTATATTATAATCTTTTCCAGAAGAAAGAGAGAAGGAAAAATTCACCTTGCTCCTTCCTGTTTCTCTCTCTTCAATGTCCAATGTCTGTTAACAATTAACTTCTGAGCTATACTATCTGCTAGCATGACCTCTGTCATGACCCTTGGTGTGTAATACTGTTTCTAAAGTCTTAAAATGGAAGGGTGCTAATAACCAAGAGGAAAGAAGAGTGTCAATGGAACCTGAGAAGTTCCAAGTACTGGAAGCCCAACAAAGCAAGCATCTTTGTTCTGTCTTTGAATTTATGGACTAGTATTAATGTTTACCTTTATATTTGATGCTTGATTCAATAGATATATCAAATTAAGGAAGTTCCTTTCCATTACAAAGTTTTCATCAAAAAGGAATGATATGTAGGTAATATCAATAAGATGGAGTGAGAAACCATTGGTTCCTCTACCCTACAAACACACCCGTCAGCTTAATTAATGCATGCTAATGAGACGCTAGTGAACTCACATTCATTTGATTAAGTATATTGATGCTGCTGTCTCTGTTAATTTCTTATTACTATATATTTCTGTTTTAAAGTATCTGGTCCAGAATGAGAATGAAGAAAGTGTAGGACAAACCTTGAATAGATATGAACAATTGTATAAAGTTCACAGTAGTCAAAGCTGAAAAAGGTATGACAGATTTTTCTTTAAGAAGTTCAGAGAAAGAGCTTCTGTTTACATTTTCCTAGGAATATTTCTCTGCTTTTTTAAAATTAATATTAGAGCATTGTAATCATACTTCTTTGTTAGGTACAAGCTGGTAGAGGCATACATATACATCTCTCATTTAACCCGTCTCCAATTCCTGCCCCAATCCTTCCGCCTCCCTCTTTCTCAAGTTCAGTTTAGTAATTGACTTTGATATGATTTTGAAAGCATGTGCATTAGGGTATTCCCCCCCCCATCACCTTCAGTTAAGTCACCTTCTTTGCTCATGTAAGGTTTCTATTTCTTCCTTCATCTAGAGTCCCTCTTATGACCCACTTTCTCCCTAGCTTCTGCATATTAGAGAGAGCATACAATTTTTTACTTTTTGTGACTGACTAATCTCACTTAGCATAATGTTTTCCAGTTCCATCCATTTCCCTGAAAATGACATAATTTTTTTTTATGGCTGAGTAAAATTCCATTGTGTACATATCCCATAGTTTGTAATCCATTCATCTGTTGATGAACATCTTGACTGGTTCCATAGTTAAGCAATTGTGAATTGTGTGGCTCTGCTCTTAATAACAGTTTATATAAAGGGCTTATTGTTTTTTTAACTTTCTGAGTAATGTATCTAGATGACAAAGACTCTAGATCTTATCAGAATAATTTTGTTATTTATGCAACTTTATCATGTTCTGGATTATTTAAAAAATTATTCTCACTTTTGAAGAGTTAAAGGTTTATATGATCATGTTGTCCCTATAGTTACTGCTAAAATTCTCTTACAGATACTTTTTTTTACATAGGTAGTTGAGTGTTTTCCTCAGTTACCCATGATGCTATCTTTATCAAGTATCCAAATCTTATAACTTTCAGACTTCCAATCAAATCCTAAAGTCTATCCTCTGTTCCTAAAATAGTCTTTAAGATTTCATAAAGGGTTCTTTGGAAATTCACACAGAATTTTTTTTCTACACTGTAAAGTAAGAGGAGTTGAAATAAAATTAGGGTCATTTGATGAGCTGCGTGGCAAATGATTCCTCATTTGAAAATGTGTTTAGTTTTTATCCGTAACATTTGTAAGTATAAAAGTAAAAATGCAAGTACTTCAGAAATAATATGCAGTATGGGGAATTCCTATAGATTTGTCCATGCCTTCACTCTCCATATATGCTTCTATTTATTATAGTCCTAGTGCTGCCTGTCTAACATTAGTCAAAAATAGTATTTCATAATTTCATATATGACAAGATTAGCTTCACCCAAACTCAACTTCCTTAATTTAAATCCATTATATTCTAGGCCAATGGTATAGAACTGAGACTTATCATCATTTAATGTGTGGGCTGAGTTTTTTTATCTTCTAAAATTCTTATGCTGAAGTCTTAACTCCTTTTTGTTTTGTTGATCTTTTGTATTTTTGTTGTTGTTATTGTTCTCTACTTCATTTATTTGTGCTCTGATTTTAACGATCGTCTGCATTCTACTGGCTTTGAGATTAATCTGTTCCTGTTTTTCAAGGGAGTTGAGGTTGTTAATTAGGTTGTTTATTTGATGACTTTCTGTTTTCTTTATGTGGGCACTCAGTGCTATACATTTTCCTCTTAAAACCAATTTCAAAGTGTCTTGTAGATTTTGGTATGTTGTGTCTCTATTTTTGTTTAATTCTAGGAATTTTTTAATTTGTTACCCTAATTTCTTCTATGATCTAGTCCTCATCAAAAATGTATCATTCAGTCTACATGTATTTATGTAATTTCTTTTGGTTTTCCTGTTGTTGGTTTCTCCTTTCATTCCATTAAGATATGAAAAGATGCAAGAAATTATATCACATTTTTTTCAATTTTCTGGTACTTGCTTTGTGGCCCAGAATGTGTTCTGTTTTGGAGAGGGTTCCATGAGCTGTTGAGAAGAATGTGTATTCAGGTGTTGTTAGCTGGAATATTCTGTATATGTACTAGGTTCATTTGGCTTATACTTTTCATTAGATCTGAAGACTCTTCAACTCATCTTTTGCTTGGAAGATTAATCTAGTCATGTGAGTGGTATGTTGATGTTTTCCAATATTATTATATTTGGATTTTTATTTATCCTTCAATTTTGAATAATATCTTTGCTGGATATAACAGTCTTGAATGGAAATTGTTTTCTTTCAGGGTGTGGTGTACATTATACCGGTTCCTCTTGGCTTTTATGATTTGTTTTGAGAAGTCTGATTCTTATTCTTTTACCTCTGAATGTCATATCACCTGTTGTTTTGTTCTGGATGCATTTAATGCTCTTTCCTTGGCCTCTGTGTTAGTCATTTTGATTATTATGTGGCATGGAGAAGTTCTTCTTTGACCTTGTCTTGTTGGTGATCCTGTCTGCTGTAGGTGGATGTCCAAGTATTTTTCTATGTTTGGGAAATTCTCTGACATTATTTCTCTAAGGAGGTTTCTAATACCCTTGGTTTGTTCTTCAATGTCTATTATTTGTATGTTATGTCATTTTATAGTATCCCATATTTCTTGGATGTTCTGGTCATATTTTTGTATTGTCTTCCCTCATTCTTGACTGTGTGGTCAGTTTTGAATAATCTGTCTTTCAAAAGTGAGAACCAATTTTCCATGTGGTATAGTCTGCCAAAGGTGGTTTCTGTTGAGGTTTTTAATTAATTTATTGTCTACTTCATTTCATTGAGATTATCTTTTTGGTTCTTACTTAGGGCTTCAGTTTCTCTATTCACATGTTCTTTCATTTCTTGTACACTTTCTCTGATTCCATTTCTGAGGTCTTTGATCTTATTGAAAATAAAAATTCTGAATTCTCCTTCTGGTATTTTCTGCAGCTCAGTGTTAGTGATTTTCCTGTTGTAGGGAGGTGGGAGTTTATTGTTTTCTTGTTGTTCTTCAGTCCCATGTTTTCAGAGGTTGTCTTGGCATCCACTTCCTCTTTGTGTGAGAGTACTTTGTCTATTTGTTGTCCCTTTATAATAAGGCATATGCTGAGGATATATATTTGCCTCAACAAATCTGTAGTAAATAATCAGACTTCTGAGTTTGTCCTCTAGAACCTCTTTAAAAAGATATAGTTCTTATCCAGTACAGGCAAACAGGAATTCTGACTGGCTTCAGGCTACTTTGCTGTCCACTCCAAACTTAGCAGGGCCAGATACTATGTGTTCATTCAGAACCTGTGATCTGCTGGTTGGGATTTAATACATCTCTTAGATAGCATCTCTTCTCTGCTGGTTGGAGACCTATGTGAATGGGCAGAGTTCTGAACTCTGGTTTCTGTGGTCCCAGGGCCTAAACTCAGCAAGGCCAGATATTACTATGTTCTGAGCTTGTGGTACAGCTAGCTGAGCTTTGGTATTCCAGGGGTACCACCACTAAGAGATGTTGTGTGAATGTGTGGATGTATTTCTTTGAATCTCACTATGTTGTATAATTATATTGCACCAATAAGATTCTACAAAATAAAAATAAAAAAGTAAAAAATTCTCAGAAATCAAAGTTCATTTTCTACTGAGTGCATAAAAATAGATAATCCTTACTTAAAATTATTTTTGATAAAAATGAGGGAGAGTGTAGGAAAAACTGTGTTTCAATGGAAAACTAGCTATAGCAAATTTGGAGGGGTTATCAGATTTGATCCCTGTTCATTTTATTTGAGCATTTTGCATTTCTGTGTGAACTGAAGTGATTGATGGGTGTGTAAATACACTAGCTAACTTGATAGAAATTAAACTTAATTTCCCTTGGTTACCCCTACCTTGGAAAAAACAGGTTGTCTACCTACTTTCAGTGTGGCTATCTTCTTTTACTTTGCCCAATCTGTCAATCCTTACCACACTTCAATTCTTCAACTGTCCTTCAAAATTAGGCTTTACCACTCTCCAAAGTATTGTTTCCAATATTAGCATATGTCTTATGTCTCTGGGACCCTGAAAGTCTGACATTTGGCACCATCTCTCACCAGAGAGCTCAGATGGCTTCACAGGAGAAACACAGACAGCCCTCCAGAGTCTATTTCTTTCTTTCTTTTTTTTGCTAAATTTTATTTTTAATTTTTTATCTCTTTTACTGGTGCATTTTAGTCTCATATCACAATGTAAATCATGTTGACAGTGATATACATGAACACAGTACTTGGTGGTCCCCCTCCTACTCTCTCTCCCCATCTTTCCCCTTCCCCATACAAAGTATTGAAATTGAAATTGGTATTTTCAAATATGTACACAAAGCCCATGGCAGTAATTCCTTCATTAATCATTACTCTTCCCCTTCCCTTTCCCTAGACCACCTCCCTTGCTCCCTTGAGGTTTCTCCTACATTATCTAAAGAACCTCTGGTAGCCCAATTATTCTCTAGTTTTGGCATAGTAGAGAAAATATATGACCTTTCACTTTCTGTGACTGGCTAATCTCACTTAACATAATGTTCTCCAGGTCCTTCCATTTTCCTGAAAATAACATAATTTTGTTCTTCTTTATTGCTGAGTAGAATTCCATTGTGCGGGGATATCACACAACTTTGTAATCCATTCATCTGTTGATGGACACATTTATTTCTTACCCCACCATCACATACATGCCTACCTCAAAGTTGTCCTGTAATAAAATGAATGTTGAACAAAAGGGAAACAGTGCTGACATTTAACTGGGCCACATGCTCTTGGAAAGCAATGATGGTTGAAAGACACCCACATCTTCTGTTTTCTGGGTTGTGGCTAACCCCACAAGATCACAAAGGTCCACTTTTACCTTTCTCAAAGATTCTTTTATTTACTTGAATCTAAAATATCAAGGCCTCTCCTTTTCCTTCAGTTGTTTTTCATCACAGAATATTTGTCTACTATAATTCTTGAATACAATCTCCTTCTTAGTTCATGTTTTGTCTTTCACAACACACACATACACACACACGTTAAAGGATAAGAGGCAGAAAAATGTGTTGAGTTAAGCAAGAAAATACATTTAGATACATCAATGTTGGCTTTCTATAGTTGCTTGTAAAATCAATGTTAAGAAATGATTTTCAAAAATGTAAAATTACAATCTTATGCAGGTAGAAATATGCATGCTAGCTATTTGATTTAATTATGATTGGGAAAGCAGAAAAATGTTACAGTAAGTTTGAAAAGGAATCTAAAGAACACCACTTTATAGACCAGGAACATTACAATGAATGCATAAATGGAGGAAAAACTCACTTCTTCCAGAGTGGGGAAGGAAGTGAGTGAAACAGCTTCCCAATAAGGCAGAGACCATAGGTCTAAGGAGAACTTTTTTTCTTTGTTGTCAGTTATGTGCAAATTACAAATTTGTATAATTGCTCTAATAAAAGCAAACTGCCAGAGACAACTGTTGTGCTATAGACCATGAATAGTTTTCCAATGAAATAATAATTTTACCTATAGTGCCATCAGTTCTTTAGTCAAATTCGTTTAGATGATCAATATTGTCATATGTAACACAATAGATGACTATGCATGTGCGTGTGCATGTGCGTGTGCGTGTGCGTGTGTGTGTGTGCGTGTGTGTGTGTGTTAGACATTGCAATGCTAACTTTTTCTTCTTTTTGTTATGCCTCCTTGCATACCACTGGAATGCTCACGTTAGTCTTTTTTCCTATTACACTTTTTTATGTTCCACTCACTGTGCAGCATGTCCAACCTCATTTTATTTTCCTTTCTCATAAAGCTATTCAGACTTGAAGTTTCCTCACATATAGAAATATTTTGTAATGCTTCAGAAGCACAGACCTAAAGAAGCAGAAATAGCCCCTCCTTGCTTGACAAATGATATCTTTTGAGGACAGAGATCCATTTTTATATGGTTCCTATGTGATTTGTAATTCTGGAATTTGAAGTTGAATTATTTTTTAAAAGAGCAATGTACCTCCTGCTGCATTGCAGGGTTTCTATTTCAAGACTGATCTTGCTTATCATTTTTTGAAAGCCCTTTTTTTTTGCGGTACTGGGGGCTGAACTCAGGGGCATTCTACCTCCGAGCTATACCCCCAGCCCTATTTTTTATTCTTTATTTTGAAACCGGGTCTCACTAAGTTGTGGAGTGCCTCACTAGGTAGCTGAGGCTGGCCGCGAACCCGGATCCTCCGGTCTCAGCCTCCCGAATGCTGGGATTACAAGCGTGCGCCACCACGCCCGGCTCTTGAAAGCCCTTTTTATGGGTGAAGATATTTTAATTATTTTCTGGGAAAAGCTTTTGCTTATGCAAGTGCAGGCTATTTCTGAATTGTAATTTAAGTCAGTATTAACTATGAACACCAGTTTTACTAATTTGTTTTTCAAATTTATGGAAGGACCCACGTAAGTGTCTAAAAGGTGTGTATGAGAAGGTTCTATCTCCTCATCACCAGCATCTCATACCCTTTTATCTGAGTTCATCCCAGTGTTTTAGCTGGTTGTGTTTATATCTTTCTTTGTTCTTTTAATGATACAACATATCTTCTACTGTTGTTTTGCTTTAGTTATTTTCTTCTTAATGCATTTCAGTGGCCACTGTGATAATGCAGAGATTTGCTATGGATTTTGCTTCACATTTCCATTACTTAGTAATTGCTTACATTTTTGAAGTCATAGTTTCTTTTTATGTAAAATCAGAGATAAAACTAAAATTAAGTGATCTTTGTAAAGTACTACTATGACGATCATAAAATACTCAATACTAAATGATTGTTAGCTGTTTTTATATTCTCTTTTTATCTTTTACTTTTACTCTTGGCGTCTTTCATATCTTTGAATATCAAATTAGAGAAGTAGTACTACTGGAAAAAACAGCAACAATAGCATGATAATTATAGCTAATATTTATTGGAAATTCACTATAATAGTTCCTCCTTATCTATAAGGATATATTCTAAGCTCCCCAATGGATGCCTGAAATAGCATGTAGTACCAAATTGTATATATACCATGTTTCTCCTATATATACCTATCTATAATAAACTTTAGTTTATAAGTTAGATACAGTAAAACATTGATAACTAATAATAATAGGATAATTATAACAATATAGATATACCCTCTTTCAAAATACTTTACTGTGGATATTAGTAATGTTAGCATACAGTTTTTTCTTTCCTTATTAGGTCAAGAACTTCTACCTTTCTATTGAAGGAAGCACTTTGTGGCTCTTCTTTGTTCTATCCAAATCTCTTGCAGCATTACTCTTGCCTGTTGGGGCCATGATTACGTAAAATAAGAGTGACTTGAACAAAAGCCCTGTGATACGGTTAACAGTGGGTCTACTGTGTGAGTGATGGGTGGGAGGATGTACATCATGGATGCACTGGGCAAAGGGGTAATTTATATTCCAGACAGGACAGAGCAGGACAGTGTGAGATTTCATCATGCTACTAGAATGGGACACTATTTAAAATGAATGTGTTTTTTTACTTCTGTAATTTTTCATTGACGATTTCTGACCAATGATGACTGCAGGTAACTGAAACTGTGGAGAGTGAAACTATGTCTAAGGGGGCGGGAGGATTACTATATATACAATCCATAATTACTAATTAGCAAACCTGTTTTTGAAATGAGGTACACTAGTGACAAAGTTATCATAATGATTCGTAACATTTTTATAATTTCCTTTATTTATTCATGTAATACTAATTACTTGTGGTATTCTTCATTTTGTTCAAGGTGCAGGGATGGCACCCTCAACAAGATAGATAAAATCTCATCTCTCAGTTAAACTCTAATATAAAAGGACAGATGATATATAAATGAATAACCATGGGAGCAAATTAAGCAAGTATTTTATAAAATATTGTAATTGAGGGTGAACTATTTGTTTAAGGGTATTTTTAGTTTGGCCAACAGGAAAAGATTCTCTGATGCAATGGCCTTTCAACTAAGACCTAAATAACAAAAAGGGTCAACCATATGAAAATTTGTGAAAAGAATGAAGAAGTATACCTACCTGTACAAAAGAGTAATAAGCCAGCCAAGGTAAAGGTACTGACTCAAGACTCTTCTTTCTGGAATGCAGTGATCCAGGGCAAAGATGGGTGGAATATAATGTTGGAGAAACAGGAGCTACATCACACACATCCTCAGGGGGCTCAGTAGGGTATTTTGGTATTTACTTGCGTAAAGTGAGATGTTACTGATAGGATTTAACTAGGGAAGTGGCCTGATTTTAAAAATCAGGAACTGAGGATGTGGCTCAGCCGTAGAGTGCTTGCCTAGCATGATAAATCCCTGGGTTCAATCCCCAGCTCTGCCAAAACAAACAAACAATAAAATCCTTTAAGTTTGGGATATGGCTCAGAGGTAGAACATTTGCCTATAGCATGCCTGAGGCATTCAATCTCCGCTACTACTCCAAAAAGTAAATAAATAAATAAATAAATAAATAAATAAATAAATAAATAAATAAATAAATAAAATAGTGCCAGGCATGAATGTACACACTTGTAATCCCAATATTTGGGAATCTAAGATAGGAGAATCTTAGGTTTGAGCCCAGCCTCAGCAATGTAAGAAGACTCTCACAAAAAAATATAAAGTTCTGGGGTATAGCTTGGAGGTAGAATTCCCCTGTTTTTTTTTTGTTTTTTTTTTTTTTGTGGTACTGGGGATTAGACCCAGGGGCTTGGATATAGCTTGGATGGACCTCCAAGCTACAACCCTAGCCCTATTTTATTTTTATTTTGAAACAGAGTCTCACTAGGTTGATGAGAGTCTCACTAGCTGAGGCTAGCCTCAAACCTGCGATCCTTCTGTCTCAGCATCCCAAGTACTGAGATTACAAGCATGTACCACCACACCTGGCTTAATTCTTTTTTTAATTAATAAAAATAAAAATAAAAATAAAGCTGCAAGTCTCATCTGGCCAATGAGGTGCAGTCTGCCAATTTCTGAGGTAGACTATCAGAAAACTTATTTGAAAATTTCCATTTTCTCAATAAAAGTGTATAACATTTCAAAGAGATGTCATTAATATCACAGAAAGCAAGGGAAAGAAGCCTTTCATTATGAAATCCGTAGCAAGGTAAATCAAAGGGTTGTAGATGTGATTTATTATTATTATTAGTAGTAGTAGTAGTAGTAGTAGTAGTAGCAGTAGTCGTAGTAGTAGTACTAACCAGGGCTTGGGAAGGAGGTTATTAAATAATCCTTTTTTTTTTTTTTTTTTTTATTCTGGTACTGGGGATTGAACCCAAGGATATTCTACCTCTGAGCTACACCCATAGTCCTATTTTATTTTTATTTTTGGAACTGCATCTCTCTAGGTTGATGAGAGTCTCACTAAATTTCTGAGGCTGTCTTCGAACCTGCAATTCTCTTGCCTCAGCCTCCTAAGTACTGGAAATACAAGTGTGTGCCACCACAGCTGGCTAAATTATCCTTTATTAATCATTAAATGACCTTACAGCTAGAAAGTGGCAGAGCTGACTCTGATCTAAATCTACTAAATCTAAACCCAGTCACTCCACCATAGTAGTTTGTGCTTGAATTGTGAGGTCACTTGGCCAGTTATCTCTAAGAGTTGTGTATTTATAACAATGTACAAGATATAAATTTTGAAATTCTCATAGTGGCTCTGTTTAAAAACTAATATTATCTCTTTTTAAAATCACCACTCCTGAACTTGTGAAAACCTCACATCTATCGTAGATGTATTTTTAAACAGAACTAGTCAGAAATAATTATTTACATTCTATATAAAAGATAACAAATTTACCTCCACTTTGTAAAAGACATGCAGGTCTAAGGAGTATATTAAAATCCTAGACAATGATTAACTGTTAATAAATAGAGAACATATTTCAGCCTGTATTACCACTTAGTACTCTCAAATTCAGTGCTCCATTAATTTCAAGAGATACCCTTGCCTTACAACATTTCCCTGCTCACCTCTTTTGTTAAAGTAAGGCATTTATGTATTTTTCAATGGTTTCCAATACCTCTCTGAGAAGTCGATTTTAAGCCCACCATACTTCTGTCATACACTTTTTTCAAAATGAAACTTATAATTAAAAGGACTGATTTTATATTCAAGGACAATTTTAAACCAACACTGTTCAAAGACATTTACATGTAGGTGTACCTGGGGACCTGATTCTTAGAATGCAAACAAAACAAAACAAAATAAAAATAGTGCAGTGAAGGTGTACAATGTTTTAGGCAAGCAGGACTGTGCTAATATTAGAAATCACAGTTCTAAAGTTGTGGCAAGAGAGCTGTTGAGTGGAGAGTAGATTTGGAAAGATTATAGGAATCTTCTGGTTTATGAAATTTTCCTATGATATTTAACACAAAATACATTTTCATATGAATTTTGTCTTAGGATGAAAATCTAAAGTATAGCATATTATAATTCACAGAGTCAAAACAATTACAATGTTGCAATTATTGGTATATAATTTTTCTATTCAAATAGTCTTAAACCTAAAGGGTTAAGTATCTTCATTGTTTTGTTGAATATAGCCGATCATCAAGAAATACAACATCTTTCTTTTTTTGGCAGAACAAATGCCATTCACTGTGTTTAATAAGTATAAATAAGTACCAGAAATTGTGCTCAAATTCACTTCCTCTGTTAATACCCAAGTTTTTTTCTCTGGAAATTTTTGAGATCACTACTTTATTAAAGGAAAGAGCTTTATAGAAGATGAAATAAAACTTTTTTCCTCTAAACAACATGACTAGCTTTAAAAAAAATTAGCTTCAAAAATATGTATGACTTCTAGCTATAATATAGCTAAAAACTTTAAATCACATTTTCCTCTCTTAAACATAAAATAGTTTGTCTAAGTGGTATATGAAAACAAGGAAGTAAAAATAGAGAAAGTTAAAAGTGCAGATAAGTGAGAGCCCTACACATTTAAGTTCGTTTTAAGAATAAAATTAAGGCAAAAACCAGCCTATGTTTCTATGACTCTCAGATCAGGGGTCCTGGAAGGAAGAAGTATGATGATGAAAGATAAAAGTGGTACACAGCAGAACATAGCCACTCAGGGTAAGTTAGGATTTAGTTCTACATAAAAAAAAAAAAATCTAGGTCAGGGTTATTGTAAAAGTAACTAAGGGATAAACATAAGTCAGGCAAAAGAGTGTTTGCCTGGAACTGGCTAATATGGAAAGAGTAAAAATGCTAGCTAAGCAGAGGAGGCAAAAACATTGTTCTTGCTCACAGTAATGGCTCAGCAGCTTTCTAGCACTCTAAAAGTAGCTGTAATCACACATTTTCCTTTGCTACTCTCTATCACCCTGATGGCCAATTTATCCACAGTAGCATATTTACAGGCCTGTTTACGGAATTGAAATTCTTCACCAAAGCTGATGCTACATTGCCTCGGAGCACTATAGGATTTAATTGAACCAGCATGAAAGAACTGATGAATGGCTCTGCTCTCTACGAAGAAAGTGGTGCAGGGCAGAATTTCAATGGGAGATTTTAGCCCATACTTACTGGCTGGTATACAAAATTGCCGACTATTGAAGTGTTATCTTCTCTCTTTCTCTCTGAGCTTACATGTGCCTAATTATTATTTTCTTTGTCACATCCCCTTGTTTTTCTTTCCATTATGTTTCCTGCACAATTCACCCTCGGCTGGAGTCTATATGGCAGGGCCAAATCAGATATGATTGCAAACCTCGGAATTTTTATTTAACTTTGCCTCATTAAAATATTTCAAAGGAACAGTGTTTTCAGATTGCTGCCACTCATGGAGCTATTGAGATGAAACACTGGAAATCAACCATAACCAATTTAGGTGTGCCTTTTATACACCTATTTTAAATTGCACAAATGTTGTGTCCTGTTAACATTATTTGTTATGCCTATTTCCTTCAGCTTTTTACTCAAGTCCTTTATTCTTCTCCTTGGGTCAGTTTCCAGGTTAAATATTTATTCCTTTGGACTTGTCCTTCCTTAACCATTCTAATGGTCAATAGTTACTTGTAGAATCCTGATCTTTTTGTTTCTGTTTTGTTACTATGTGGCAATATTTACTCTAAAGCTCATAAAACAAATAATTTTTACAAGGCATTTCCTTAAATCAGTAGCTCTCCAAACATTTATTTCTAGTTTTGAGGTTTCAAAGTTTGATCATCTTCCTGTCCTTCCATTATACTTTTTTCTCTTTCTCCTATTTGATGGGATTTTTTTAGTTTTCACTTGTTATTGTGTAATAAAAGCTAACCAGGACTTGTATTTGTTTTCTTTCTGCTTTTTTAAAAGTGTTTCATTACTCACTTGTTGCTTTTAACTTTACCTTTTTAAATCTTACCAAACATTAAAATGTGACTAGTACAAGTGCTGCTCTTACTTAATTTGATAGGCAATATTATGAATGCATATTTATTTGTGTTTTCCACCATCTACAAGCAGAAATAATGTATCCTTTGTATTTTCTTTCCTCTTCTAATAGATGTAATTTTCCATTCTGCCTTTATACAATGATGCTCTTTTCTCTCTTCTTAGTCACAACACTTTTAACTATATAATTTTGGTTTTGCTTTAATTTAATGCTTCCAGGTCTTAGTATTTACTTTGATTTTTTTACTCTAACTGCTTACCTAGTGTTTTGGACATATCCTCAAATTTACTCTAATCATTGGCTTCTCTTTCACTCTTTCTTTCTTTTGCCTCTCCCTTCTCCTCTCTTTCCCTCTCCCTCTCCCTCTCCCTCTCCCTCTTCCTTTTCCTCTCTCCTTCTTTATCTGAATATTTCTTGGTCAGTTATGGTTTGCTTTATCTCCTTGACTACTATCTGCCTTTCTACAATACCTATGTTTTCTAAAAATGAAACAGAATATGAAGAGTACAAAGCATTAGCTTAGAAAGAGCTGACTTCATTTAAATGTCTACTCCAACAAGCTAGGTATACTAGTTTTCTCTTTTTAAAGAAATGTTCACAACCTGAAAAGAAAAAGAGTAAGTGAAATACATGTTTAACAAAGTAAGGAAATACTAAAGTTCACATAGGCAAAATGTGAGCAAAACAGAGAAAGCTTCTAACATGAAAAATATTGGGGAAAAAGGCTCTAGTGACTGAATATGGGTTGATACTTTCTCTGGATTGCTTCTCTCCTAACTCTGCTAATTTGCTTTTTTGTAGTTTATTTTATTTTTATTTTTAGCCTTAATTCTAAGGAAAGTTACCTTTAGCCTTAATTCCGGGTATTTAAGAGTCAATGTACATGCTTCTTCCTGAATCTTACTGTTAGCCATTAAGAAAATGTATTTAATACCTAAAATATCCAACTGGAAAAAATAAGATACTAGAATAATGAAAATAATAGAATGGCCTAGGTTGCTTTATTCCTAGATCCTATAACAATGATGATGATGATGATGTGTGTATGTGAAGGGATAATAAAAGAAGGTCAAAGATAAACCAAAAAAGGCTTCTTTGAATGAAGATTAAAGTTTTATGGGAATTTTGGAAATTAATGGGAAATAAAAAGCATCAAGTTTAAAGAGATTTTGAAGGGTGAAGGCATTACCTGAAACCAATTTCAGATAGATGTGAGAGTATGTGAAACCAATTTCAGATAGATGAAGTGAATGAATTCAGGGGGAAAATAATGTGTAGAGTCACACTGGCTTTAATTAAGTGGAGTTACCATGGGTGAGAAGAAACCACTAAAGGCATTGTGCTAGTTTGGACATTTCATATGTCATTAAATAATTAAATTCAACAAATGTTCCATGAATGCCTATTAGAAACTGTGCTGGGCAAGGGTGCAAAGATAAATGAAGCATGCTTCCTATGCTTGAAGAGTTTACAGCTAACTCTGGGTAGATAAGACATGTTTGCAGATAGGGAAGGCATGGCATAGTTTGACAAATTCCATATTGTAGATAAAGCTCAGAAGTAGATTTATTTTTTCTGCTGAGATAGAGTCAAACCTAAAGTATAAAGTGGAATCTCAGTTGGCCCTTCAAGGATGGCTCACATTTTGATATTGGGGATGAAAGGAAAAACATTCCAAGTTAAAGCAATGCAGGCAAGATACTAGTGGTCAGGATCTAAGTAGATAAGGGACACTATGCCCTAGAAATGTTAGTGAAGGGTTTGTTTCAGCTGTGCAGACATGATAAGAGGAGCTGATTGGGATTAGATTATCATCAGTTACATTTTTTATTTTATTCTGTTGTCCATAACAAAAAAAAAAAAGAATAACTTTTTGACTTAGGATATGGTGATGGTCATAACGTATCTTCAAAAATCAGCTAGCTGTGGAATGAATAGTAAATAATATACTGAAGGATAATAATGACAGGTTGATACAGTAGTCCAAGAGAAAGATACGAGGAACAAGATTAATTTTAAAACTTGGGAAGATATATTTTTAGAGAATGTAGAATTGAATGAAAAAAAGATGAAGTAAAAGA
This sequence comes from Graphiurus murinus, assembly GCA_004027655.1. NCBI lineage: Eukaryota > Metazoa > Chordata > Mammalia > Rodentia > Gliridae > Graphiurus > Graphiurus murinus. The sequence goes on along the minus strand of PVLC010012947.1, from coordinate 3,560 downwards.
AAGAGAAACTAACTTGATGTAACTAACTTAGTGAATGGTTGAACAGATGTTGTTCTCACAATTTGAAGTAGAGACTGAAGGGAGGAAGAATATGATTAAGGTACAGTATGTAATGAGATAGTTTAATATATCTCTAACTAATGCAAGGTATTCTTAAACTCATTTAAATAAAATATCTACTTAAAACCAATTAACTGTTTTAGTTTCAGTTTTGTATATGGCGTCATAGGAATAAATTTAACCTAGGAGGCTAAAGACTTCTACACTGAAAACTACAAAATATTGCCAAAAGAAATTAAAGGAGAGCCAGAGTGGTGGTGCATGCTTATAATCCCAGCATTTGGGAGGCTGAGACTGGAGGATCCGGGTTCGCGGCCAGCCTCAGCTGCCTAGTGAGGCCCTCTGCAACTTAGTGAGACTCGGTTTCAAAATAAAGAATAAAAAATAGGGCTGGGGGTATGGGTGTATAGCTTGGAGGCAGAATGCCCCTGAGTTCAATCCCAAGTACTGCCAAAAAAAAAAAAAAAAAGGAAAAAACCCAACAACAAATAGTGTATAATTAGCAAAAGTCTACCGAATTTAACAGGCAAAAGGTAAATGGATACCATAAACATCAGAAGTCTATGTATGTTGAAAATAATATCAGAAAATATTTTTTCCTTTTTTTGTTTTTGATTTCTTGGAATTTTATTAATACAATATAATTACATACTATAGTGAAATTCAAAGTGATACATTCATGTATGCACATGACATCTCTTGGTATGGTTTCCTTTCTAACCCCATCCTGTTATCCCCTTCCCCTTCCCCATACATACTAGTAAGGCTGTTAGTGATACCATCATATGTGGAGATAATATTATTTGATTTGTTTCTGTCTTCAAGCCTCCTCTTTTCCCTCCCCTCTTTTCTCTCCTGATCCTCTTCTACTATTCTCTTGGTCATACTTTTATTATCATGGAGTTCCTTTTCTTTCTTATTTTCTCTCTAGCTTCTATGTATGAAAGAAAGCATATGACCTTTGACTTTCTGAGACTGACTGATTTCATTTGGTATAATTTTAGCTGGTTTCATCTATTTTCCTGCAAATGACATAATTTTGTTCTTTATTGCTAAAGTAAAATTCTATTGTGTATATATACCACATTTTCTTTATCTATTCACTTGTTCACAGATACCTATGTTGATTTCGTAATTAAGCTATTGTGAATTATACTGCTATAAACATGGGTATGCATGTATCACTATAGTATTCTAGCTTTGATTCTGTTGGAAAGATACCTAGAGTTGGTATGTATCTGGATCATCTGGTGGTTGATTCCTAGTCTTTTGGGGTAAACTCAGTACCGATTTCCATAGAGATTGTACTAATTGACAATTCTGTCAACAGTATATAAATGTTCCTTTTCCCCTAGATCCTTACCAGTATTTATTATTACTTGTATTTTGATGATGGTCAAGGCTTTTTCAACAAATGGTACTGAGAAAACTGTATATCCGTATGTAGAAGAATGAAAACAAACCCCTATCACCCTGTACGAAAGTAATTCAAAATATATTGAAGACCTAGAAATTAGAAAAGAAACTTTGCAAATACAAGAAGAAAACATACTACCATCTCTCTAAAATATAGGCAGAGACATCTTTACAGAGATCCTTAAAATTCAGGAAATAAAATCAAGAATCAATAAATGGGATGACATCAAATTAAAAAGCCTCTGCACAGCAAAGGAAACAAGAGGCTGAAGGGAAAGCCTAGAGAATGGGAGAAAACCTTTTCCAGCTACCTCTGGCAGAGGAATATTATTTAGAATATATAAAGAACTTAAAAAAATCAGTGACAACTAAAATACAAATAACCCAATCAAAAACTGAGCAATTGAAATTGAATAGACACTTCTCAAAAGAAGAAATTCAAATGGTCAATAAATACATAAAAATGTTCAATATCATTAGCAATCAGAGAAATGCAAATAAAAACTACACTGAGATTCCATCTAACCCCAATCAACAAAATATTTCTTTACAATTCTTTCTGATATAGGTGAGTGGTCTATCTAGCAGTAAATTGTCCACAATTTTAAACAATTTATTTCTATATATTTCTTGTTTTGTATTTTCTCCTTTTTATATGCTTTTTATTGCTTTTATCACAATGAACTACATAAGAATGTAGTTCAGACTGATAGGGACATACATTCACACAGGTCCCTCCCTGTTCCTCCTCTTCCCCATACATGATATTGAAATTGGCATTGGTATTCTCACACATGTACTGTCGGGACACAGGCCATTGATAAACATCTCGTGGAGGAATATAATGAGTCTTGTGAGAAAACTCCAAGAATAAAGGCAAAAATCTTTCACTCAGTGTGTTCTGTATACAGATGTAACCTTGGCTGTGTTCTCCTGCTTCCTGAGAAACCAGGACATTCTGACTTAGTACAGCCCTGGAGATACGAATGTTCTCTGTAACCAGATAAGACTTTTTTGAACAAGACCTTGACTTAGCTTTTCTGAGACTAATCAATTGTGCTACATACTTAGGGGCCATCATGCAGTTTGTTACCTTGACTAACCCCTAAATTCTGCTGGCTATAAAAGCTCGCAGGTCTGAGAATGAAGTTGGTAATAGCATAAGACTCATCCGCCTCATTTCTGGGCTTGCAGTTCCAGGTTCACCACCGACTTCAAGAGAGGTGATGATATACATAATGTCTTTTTAAACACAGTTTTTTTTTTTTAAATACGTGATTTCAGGGCAAATATAACCAATAAAAATGTCTTGGAAAGCTTTCAAACCTCAATGGGTTGTATCATAACTTTTGTGCAAGAGAAAATTTTTATCAACCACGATGCCAAAGCTATAAGCCAGAAATGAAACATCTAGAAAGATTACTCACAAAATACTGTGCAGTTAGAAAATAATAAACAATACAATTATAGATAAAACCAAAAAATATGCAACTTAATGATAGCTTACAGTCCTTAACACTTGCTAAGTTCTTATAAATCAGTAAGATACAATTGATAGCTTATTGTAAAATGAAAAAAGAAAAGCCAACCAGGTAACTGATGAAATATTTCCATGTAAAAATAAGAAAAGCTAGCCGGGCGAGGTGGCGCACGCTTGTAATCCCAGCATTCGGGAGGCTGAGACCGGAGGATCCGGGTTCGCGGCTAGCCTCAACTACTTAGTGAGGCACTCCGCAGCTTAGTGAGACCCTGTTTCAAAATAAAGAATAAAAAATAGGACTGGGGGTGTAGCTCAGAGGTAGAATGCCCCTAGGTTCAATCCCCAGTACTGCAAAGAAAAAAAAAAAGAAAAGCTTTGTTGTTTTCACATTATGCATAATTCAAGTATAAAATAAACATTCCCTAATTAATAATTGATGCCTAATTATCAAATATTACATATAGAATTTACCAATATCCTCTACATGAAACAAATTGTCATAGAAAAAGTAAATTTAAACACTGAGAATAAAAAGTTTTTTAAAATTCTATGTAATTAAAGTATTTTAAGTTGAATTTGTGAAATGATTGTTTCAATTTAATGT